>JAEIIM010015859.1:0-11753 GCA_018874515.1 Drosophila greeni | reverse complement strand
ATTTTTTCTTGTTTAATATATATTATATATATATATATTTCTTAGCATTTTTCTCTCTACTTTGCTGGCATGAGATGTGTGGGCGTTTTTCTTTTATTTTTTCATAAGTTAAGGCGACTGTCAAAGATCTAGCTTCTGTATATTTATTTAGCTTACAACTTCACTATCCGAAAACTAGCTGTGGCCTAGAAAATAATGCTAGATAATGCAGAAAAGTGGGGCTTGGGGGGGCCGGAACCGGAACCGGGCCCCGACTTAAATACTATCAGGTACTTTGGCATTTCGTTTGCTTAAAATAATAATAACCATTCTGCCGAATGCTCATGCTGTATACATATAGAATTTTGTTTTAACATTTTAGCTTTTTAACATTAGCATGTATACATAAAAGATTTTATATATGTTTTTTTTTTTTTTGTGGGGTTTTTTTCAAGGGGGTAACTCGAAGTGGGGTCTTAAAGAAATTCAAGTAAATATATTTAGATTATAAAGAGAAGTAAAAGAAGTAGCTGGGTATTAAAAGCAGCTCACAGAACCAGTTCTTAACTGTTTTCTGTTAGTGCTACGCTTACCAGGAGACCCTCCCCCCCTTGATAAACCCCCTCCGAACTTCCTTAATGGAGCTGGAACCTACTGCTGCTTTAAGGCGTTTAACCTAACCCTATATATAATATTTCTTGTAAATGCTTAACCCTCATTCTTTGAAGCTTAGTCTCTCTCTAGATCGCACCTACGCTCTATGAACCCTAAAAACGACTTAAGAACCTAGGGGAAAAAAAAAACTTGGGTAAAGCTAGAGACTAAGGGGGGGAGGCCCAACCCCTGCTCTAAGTTGAATATTGAAAAGTGAAATCGCTGCTAATGTTTGGCTTACGACTACGTGTGTGTGTGAGCTAAGTCCTTAGATCCTTACAATTCGAATTCGATATTTTTGGTAGCTGAAAGATAACCCCCACCCGACCTCGAGTCCTTTGAGATCAGTCTTGGGTTGGTCGAGGGGGGCCAGTGCCTCACCTCCTCACCTCCTTAGACCGCTGTGGGCGGTGGCAGCAGCGAGGAGTTGGAGGAGCGCAGGTAGGGATTCCCATAGATGGCACTGTAGCGGGGATCCACGCTCAACGCCATCGAGCTGGGCACCACCACATGGTGGGTGGTGGTGGCCGTGGTGGTGCTCTGGTTGGAGCAGCTGCCATTCGGCGAGGAACTCACCACCGAGGCCGTGGTGGACTGCAGGCTGGGGAGGCCGTTGTCCTGCCGGATCTCCCGGGAACCGATGATGCTTCCAGTGAGGCTGCCGCCGCTGCTGTTGGTGAGGAAGGTCATCGGCAGAGTCTGTGTGCTCGAAGGTGGCTGATGATGGTGCTGGTGATGGCTCTGTTGCTGCTGCTGCTGCTGAAGTTGCAACTGATTCTGGTGGTTGTTCTGCAGAATGGTGGAGCTGCCATTGGACTTGGTCGAGCAGGTGGTCAGATATTGGGGCGGTGGACTGTAGTGGGTGCTGTAGTCGCCGTAGGGCACATAGCCCCCAGAGATGTCCACCTTGAGGTCGCTGTAGTTGGAGGTGCGATCGCCGGGCTCCAGCTTGCAGCTCACACCGCCATTCTTGGTGATCTGATGCTCGCTGATGACATCCGCCTGGGGCAGCTTGGTGCTACGCCTGCACTTGATGTACACCACGATCAGGATGGTAAGGACGAGCAGGAAGGCCACCACGGAGATGCCGCCCACGATGGTCATTAGCAGGGAGACGCTCTCTGTGGAGGAAGAAGGCACAAAAGTAGAGGGGAAAACGGGTTCGTGAGTGGGAGACAATAGGAAATCATTGATTCTATTTCTAATTGTTAAAGAGATCCCTCCACTTAACCCTTAACCTTCTGTTTAAAAAAATGTACTCACTTTTGGCCTGCAGCTGAATCTCTGCCACATCGTTGCCGTAATCGTTAACCACCGTACAGTTGTACTTGCCATAGTGATACGCCTGGCTGTCCCGGATGATCAGGGTGCTTTTAACGCCACCGGGCACGGCGTCCACTAGGATAGAGTAGTCATGACCGGATTCTGAGCTGATTTCCTGCCCATTAAAGGTCCAGGAGACATGTCTCGCTCGTGGGACACTGCTGGCGAAGCACTCAATCCTGGCCGTGTCCCCCACCAGGCCGTACTGCGATCTCTGGGAACTGATCGCCGGCGAACCCTTCAGGTAGACATACGCATCCGCGGATATCTCCGCGTAACCGGGAACATTCGCCTTGCAGTAGTACCTGCCGGCGGTCTCGTTGCTCACGCTGAAGGTGAGGTTGGTGCTGGTGCCCACCACCCGATCGCTGGGATGCTGGATCCACACGATCTCCGGTTGGGGGTTGCTGTCCACCTCGCAGCTGAGGGAGACCACGCTGCCAATGTCCGCCTCCAGGGACTGGGGACGCTGCCGGAAGCTGGGTGGATCTGTTATGGAGGGATTTTAAATTGCAAAAGGTTAGGGTTATAGATATGTTATAGAATTTGTTTCCTATTAATCTGTTCTCAAGGATTTAACACTCACAGCTTATGTCCAGGGTCTCGCTGTCCTCGCTCTTGCCCACGGAATTCTGCACTTCGCACTTGACAATCGCATCGTGGAACTTGCGGGTCACATTGCGTATTACCTAAAAAATGGTAGAAAAATTAATTACTTTAAATTAAATCTGTGTTGAAGAGAGGCAGCCATGAGGCCTGAGCTCTTAACTGTGGGAACGTTAGGCCTTTCCGGTGGCCAGGCCAACAGGTTCCAATAATTGCCAGCATTATACAAGAGCATTTTCCTTGCAATAGTTGCTCTAATTATGCGGCAAGTGGAATGCGAACCAGTTCCAGGAGGACTGAGACTCGGGGGAATGGGTAGGGGAAATATCAGGGGAACGGGCAGGGAAATAGTCAGGGGTACAGGAACGGTTAGGGGAATGGTCAGGGGAAAAGGCAGGGATACAGGAATTATCAGGGGAACAGTCAGGGAAAGAGGCAGGAACATTCACAGGAACGGGACTAGGAGCTATGCCACTTACCATCTCTGTCTTCTGGCCGCCAATGATCGGTTCGTCGTTGATGAACCACCGGTACCGGACATCGCTGGGATTCGCATCGGCCCGGCACTCTAGCCGCACCTGCGAGTGCTCCACGATCCGCGAGCTAGTTGAGGTTGAGGGGGATCCCCCGTTCAGGCTTCCAACGGTTGAAGTATGACCGGCACCTGGCAGCGAACCCATCACGTTCACCTTCACCTTGGGCGCATATTTCACCTGCAAAGGAGCAGAGAACAGAAAGAGGGACAAAGGTTAGAAAAAATATATAAATTAACCAACTAAACTGGACTTGAAGCGAAGACGAGGACGAGGACGAGGACCCTTCTGGCTCCATCACCTGGTTATCCCCCATTCCCTCTCACTCATCTCGAGGACCCATCGTCATCGTCGCCTCCTTCTTGGTTTGACATCTTCGTCAGGGATTTGTCAGCGGCCGTCAGGACACGTGACTCTGGAGCCGTGCTTCAAACTCATACTCATACTCAGCTCCATCTTCATCTGCACACTCATCTTCATACCCATCTCCCTCTTCAATTCTCTCTCCAACTCCCTCCCCCCAATGACAAGTGGGCTGAGGTCATTGTTGGCCCGGCTCCTCGATTTCACACCCGAAGAGCCTGTGGCCGCCTGATGGGGCCTTTATGTCGGGGCATGAATTAGCCCGTCAGTGTCGTGCCATGTCCGGCACAAAAGCCCATTCAAAAAATACTATCCCCCCCAGCTGGTTGGGTGCGAGAGGGGGTAATTCCCCCCTGCTTTTGAATGGGCTTCCGCATCGTCCTTGCCTCACGTAAAATTGATAGCAAGCCTGGCTCTCTGCTTCTCCCATAGATAAAGGTATAACCCCCCCAATGCACTGAGAGAAACCCCATTTTGCGGGCAACCCATTTTCCCCGCAATGAGCTGTCAAAGGAGCTCCGGGATGTCCCTCACTTACCTCCACACGTATCCTTGCCGAGCGGTAGGTGCGGTCCGCCGTATTCTGCGCCTGGCACGTAAAGTTCGTGTTGTGGTGCTCCTTTTTGGGGGTCAGACGGAGGACGGACTTGGCCGTGTAGCGTCGCAGGTCTGGCAGCGGTATCACCGAGTATTCGATGTTATCGGTTAGCACGTTGCCCAGGCCATCGATCCAGGTAATCTGTGAAGGGAGATTGGAGAGAGAAAGGAGGAGGTTAAAAGGTGGTTAGCTGCTGGGGAAATCGAAAGTCAAAAAGCTAAGGGTTTAATCTAGGGTTAAGTGGGTTTTTTGGGAGGTAAACCCCATGAAATAACCCATGAAATCACCCATGAAATCACCCATGAAATAACCCAAGAAATAACCCCAACAAAAGGCTTGATTTCATCTTCCTGCAACTTCAAGGACTCCTACTCACCTCTGCTGCTGGCTTCCCACCCACCGAAACGCACTCGATCTCCACCTTGCGATCCTCGGTGGCATAGATCACATCGCCCTGCGTAATCTTCGGCGATTCCGGCGGCACAAGGACCGTGAGTCCGGCAAAGGTGGACCTTATGGCCGGTTGACCCTCGGGACCGGGACTCACTTGACACTGGTATCGAGCATCATCGTCCAGCATCACCGGATAAATGTCCAGGGAGTAGTCACCCTCCTCGTCGCTGCCCACCATGGCGTAACGCTCGAAGCCGCTCAGATCCCGTGAGGTGCCCAGTCCGAAGTCATCCTTGGTCCACTGCAACGTTCCTTGTTTATTGATCACCCGGCAGGGCAGTGTGACCCTGGCACCCACCACAGCTGTTTGGTCCTGTGGCTCCATGGCGAAGCGTTGGTTCTGATAGCTCGTGTAGGGCGAGGTCCTGGCCAGCCCGAAGAGGGTGACCAGCAGGATCAGCCTCGGCAGGGGTTGTCCTCGCATTGTGAACATGGTTTGGTGTCTGAAAAAGGGTTAAAATTGACGTTATAATATAAATTTTATTTACTAAACTATATATTATTTATTTACAAATTTATTTATTATTTTAAGAGTACAAATTAAGGTGCAAAAAATTCTATTAAGTCATTTGAAACAATCTCCTCTTTTCCTCCGAATAAACAACCTTTAAAAATAAGTTCATAGTTCCCCAACAAATCGCATTTGGTCCCTGAACTCGCTGCGATTTTATTGCAACAATAGAGTGACCGGATTCCACTTAAGAAAAAAAACCCCTAAGGAAGGCCTTGAAATTGTAGAAGGCGCCAAAAAAAAAGAAATACAAAAATAATGTTTAAGAAAAGAGCCACCACAAAGTGTCTTTTCTTCGTGTCCACATATGTTTCTATTTATTTACTGTGCTGGCTGTGCTTTTATGCGCTTTAACCCAGCTTTTGTTGCGTTTTTTTTTCGGTTTTGGTATATTTTTTATCGCGTTTTGTTGAACAAATTTTTCAAGGGGGGCGGCGGCGGTGGAGCAACAATTGCCTCAGGGTCTTATTACTTATTATTGTTCGTTTATTGTTCGCCGTCTCTGTGTTTTCTGTTGGCGCGCGTGTTTCTTGTTTCTTGTATTATTTTTTTTTTTTTGTGTTATTTTATACCAAATGTTTCCTTTTTTATTTTCATTTTTATGTGGTTTAATTCATGTTTTCCAAGTGCAGACAGCTCTCTGCCGCGTACGTGAGCCCCCAAAACGAATTACATTCAAATTAGTCAAAGAAAATCACACAAAAAAAGGCTTAAGCTGGAGTTTATGTTTCGTTAAAGGGGATGGGAAAAATGTAAGGTTTACATAGGGTATATATAAGGTATATTTAAGGAATATTAGGGAAAAAGTTTCAAATTTGGCGGAGGAGAAAGTGCAATCTAGGGGGAATTTATCTTCTTTCTTTCTGTATAAAATATGTTTTATGTGGAAATAAACTTTGTTTACTTCTCTAATTTATTATCTCTTTTATATAAATATAACTAATATTTGTATGAAATATTCTCTATATTATTTTTACATTATTAAGGTAAATATTTCCCCTTTATTTATGATTTTCCCTGACTCACTTCCAATCACAAAAGTCTCCCTAGACTTCCCCTGGGATTTGCTTAATAAATCGCAGCTAGCTCTCTATATAGGAGCCACAATCTGAACCAATCTGAACCAATCAAGTGCTAAACTACACTCTCCCTTTTCCGCTTTTCCTGGCATTTCCACCAGCCAACCATCCAGCCGCATTTTCCGCAGGTCTTTGACTGGGCAGGTGCGCGGCTGCCTTGGAATTTTCTCACGCATTTTTTTTCCTCTGGGCAAGTATTTTACTATTTTCTGTATTATTCTGTGGGGTTTAAGTTTGGGTTTTAGGGTTTTTCTGCTCTTTTACTCCACTTCTCCCAGTTTTTTTTTTGTGGCCCGCTTCCGTCTGTCTAATTTCGTTTTGATGTAAGTTTCGTCGCTATTATTTTTGTTTTTTTATTGCTTTTATACGGAAATTGGCGCCTCACTCACACGCGGGCACAAATTAAACGAAATTATAACAGAAAATGAAATAATACAAGAGGAGAAATCCCTCGAAAAAGATACGAAATGGGTCTCGAAAAAAGATGCAAGCGGAGGCAAGAGATTAGCGAGTTTCCGTTTGAAAAACCTTAAAAAAATACCAAATCGGAAGGGTTCCAAATGGGAAAATTACTCAAGAAAAAAAAAGAGAAAAATATATATAATTTAGAGATGAATCCAAATACCAAAATCTGGGGGAAACCAATGAAGGGAACCCCGATAATGCTGCGTTTGCTAAGCCAATTAAAGCCGACTTTAGACACGCTCATCGAGAGTCTGGTCTTTATGGGCGATTAAGATTCGGTTTCATCGGTTTTAAGATTTCGAAAAGAGAGAAAAAATATATAAAAAGAGAGAGAAAGAAATATATAAAGAGAGAGAGAGAGAGGGAAATATTTAAAACTAGGGAAATGTATACAACTAAAGAAGAGATGGGGGAAAGTCAGAAGGAATGACTCGACTAGAAGATAACCCTTCCCAAAAGCAGTCACAATTTTTTACTTTTGCTAACCAAATACTATAATTCTTAATTAAAACTAATTAAAAATTAATTAAATTATTTATTCCTTATCGATTCAACACACATTTCTTATTTATTAGCCTTGCAGCTGACCCTTAAATATCTCTAGGAATCTGTCTCTCATGTTTGATGGCTTCATTCCGCAATACTTCATTGCCTTTCTCCTGCTTCCTCTCTCCCCCCGATTTTTTTCCATTCCATCTTCCATTTTAATTGGTTTTCTCCATTTTCCTTCACCCCTCTCCCTCCTATCGATATCGATATCGATATCCAGGGCATGTCATACATGAAAACTGCCCCGAATCTGGCTGAAGGAAAAGTGTGGGCGGCGGTTGGTTGGGGTGCCGTTCAAGTGGCCAAACAATACAAATCACTCGGAACGTTTTTCCCGTGTCCAAGACTTAACAGTAGCAGCTGTGCCCGGGAAAACTAAGAGGGAAACCTCTTCCTCCCCCCGCTCCCAGTCCCGCACCTGCACCGAAAAACTTTTCCCGGCGAGTGTTCAATATAAATTTTTCAAAGTTATTTGTACCAGGTGGGCCTTTCTTTATTGATTTATGAGAGCCACTCCGAGTTGCTGCTGCTTAGAAGGAGCAGCAGCTCTGCATCCAGGGGCGTCTCTAAAGGGGGTCTAGGGGGGGTTGAGGTACCTGAAGCAAATGACAAAAGCCCGTTGTGGAGCCACTTCTCTGGAGAGAGAGAAGGAAGCCGCACATCCGCTGCAGCTTGCATCTAATAACCGGAGCGAACGAGCGATAATAATGCGATCGTGGAAACTGGTTTACACAGTGAGAATAATTAGTGCTAAATCAGAGCAGAAAGTGTAGAAAAATTGGGTGCATATTTAAGCTTAAATTTTAATTTAATTTTGGGAATATCAGTTACCTAACTAAGCTGCTAAGTAACTTTTAATATTTGTAATACTAATTTCCAAATCAAAGTTGAACCACAGCCAAGAACAACCTGATGTTGTGGCACCTGTTCCCCGGTTTCCAGTTGCAACTATAAATATCACAACAGATGCTGGGGCAGAGGCATTAAAGGATGCTGGACACTGGCCACTGGCCACTGGCCACTGGATGCTGGATAAATGCAGCTGCCTCTTGCGGTCAGCCTGGAAAGCAGCTGCGGAAAGGAAGCCCCATGGCCGGGGAAGTTGCTGCCACACGGTACAACTACTCTTACTACTACTGGCCACTTGCAACTTGCAACTTGCAACTGACTGACAAAACAGGCAACAATCTGCCCCCTCGGAAGGCCCCCGGGGCATCGATTGTGCTCGATTGGATGGGATGGCGGCGTTTCGGGTTGAGATTTATGTGTGATAAGCGTCGCCTGAAAATAATTACTGCATCTGTAGATGTATCTGTATCCGAAGCTATAGCTGTATCCGTAGCTGTAGCTGTATCTGTGACTGTGACTGTGACTGTGTCTTGGGTAGCTGCGAAAATTGAAAACTGGAGCGGAAAGCGTTCGCAGCGGAAATGTTTTTCTTGCCATCGCAGTGATTGGCAGCGTGGCTTCGTGGGGTTAAGATGTGGCAGAGGCGGCTGTTTAAGGGGGGTCTATCTCTCCAAGACACATGCTTTCCAGGTGTTTGAGACAATGTCTTAACTAATATTTAAAGTTTAAAATATTCCATACACCACATATCCCTGTCTCAGTCAAAATCAAACCCAAAAAACTCAACTTTAACTGTCATTTAAAGTGTGGACTGTACTTGAGGATGCCTCAATCGCTCTCCTTGTCGCACCTCCTGTTATCTCCCTCTCGCATGCAAGTGCCCTGAGGGACCGGTTAACCCTTCACTTCACAACAAAAAAAAAAGGGAGAAGAAAATAAATAAAAAACAACAACAAAAGGGGAGAAGGCAGGAGCAAGCTCGGCCAAAGGATGGCTACTTAAAGGACTTTTTGCTGACAAAATGGAAAAGGCAACAAGCAGAAGAGGGCTCCGAAAGTAGGGACTGGGAGGGGGAAAAGGGACTGGGACCCAGACCCGGATCCGGACCGGACTTCGGGAACCGGAAAAGGCATAAAGGATATTGGTCGAGGTCCAGAGTTCAGCAAAGATTAGGACAATTAAAAAAGGGAATGCTTAACAATTAAAATCAATTTGTGCGTGTGTTCGTATGGTAGGATCCAGCTCCTGGTCCCTGAACCTGCTCCCGTTCCTGCTCCCTGCTCCTGCCTCAGCTCCAGCTTCAGTTCCTGCTCCTGCTCCCTGCTCCCCTCGCATCCTTTTCCCAATCCTGTTGACAATTTGTTTGCTCGAACAAATCAACTAAAAGGCAACGGCTAAGTGGCAAAAGGAGAAAGCCCCGGCAAAGTCAAAGCCGAAGCCAAAGGATGTGAGGGGTCCCGACAATGACGATTGCCTGGGATTCAATTTGCTTCTCCATCTCACCATCTCTCTCTTTCTCTCTGCTGCTATCTCGCTCTCCTCTTCCTTTTCCCCATATCTGATTTGGAGACAAATGTGTGTGTGTCCTGCGGCAAAAGTGGAGCTGCAAGGATCAGGCACCGACCCCTTGTGTCAATAAAAAGGCAACGGCCAAAAAATAAACTTAAATCGCCTATTAATGGCCCCCACATACAGAGGCAACTTTTTTGGCCAAAGTCAGCAAAAGTTAACAGGACAGTAAAGGCTCCAAAAAAAAAAAGGAAAGCACTGATAATTATCACATGAGGCTGGAGATACCAGTGGCAGTTTTCAGTTTTCAGTGTTGATAAGTGCGCAAGAAATTAGTTTTTAGTGCTGGGAAGGTAGAAAAAACCCTATACAGTGTTAAGGAGTTATTAAAAAGAAGTTAATTGTTGTAAAGTTGGCAACAAAGTACTTCTAAGTGTTAATAAGATAAGGTTTGATTGCTTATTAAAAGATTTTAAAGAAAATAAGAAGGCATAATATTTTACGAAAAACGAGTTTAGTGTTGAGAAACGTTAAACCAGTGTTTAAAACCAAGGCAAGCTCTCTTACTGAGCTTACTACTTAGGTTCTCTGTAAACAGTGTTGAAATCTGTCTGAAAACAGTATTTTCTATTAACAAGCAAGCAAAAAAAAAAACAGTTAAGTGTTGGAAAATGCAAACTTCAACAGTGTTTAAAACGAAAGAAAACTGAAACAGTAATCTGTGAGTTTAAGAACACCCAGAAGCCACCGTGAAGCTCTCCCCGTTGGATCAACAAACACAGTCGCTTGCCAGCTCAGATTTCATAACATTAATCGAATCTGGATAGACCTCGCCGGGTTTTTTTTTTTTTTTTTTAAATAATAACCCCTCAGTGCAGATTCTCCCCGCCGGAGAACGGGTTAAGTTATTCATCAATTCTCCGAGCCTGCGAGCGGATAAGGGAGAAAAACTTGTTAACCGTGTATAATTAAAGCATCTTGAATCGATCTGACTCTCATTAGCATAATTCTAACATAACTCCCGACATGGCCGGGCATAAAATTATGAGACGGACTGGGGAGCAGCCGAAACTCCAAATGAAATCATAAGAAAAAGATATACCCAGCAGACGCGGGAGATGGGTTTTTTATTTTCTGGGGGAATGAGGAGCGGAGCGAATGAAAGTTGCCCGGCCACATCGGCCAGAATTTCAATCAGTAAATTGAACACCTGAACTTAACTGATTTCGTGGTTGGTTTCCCCTGGTTGCGAGAGTGAGTGTGTGTGGTTATTGTATTTTTTTGTATTTTATTTCGGAAAGGGGAGAAGCTGCGCCGCAAACAAGTTCAAGTCGGGCAGCAGGAAATTAAGCCAGGCCAAGAAAAGACACTGCAACAATGACAGGCCGATGGGGAGCCCAGCTGCTGGCTGTGGTCGCCTTTTATATACTATATCTCTTCTCTTTTTTTTTTCTCGACTTTATTTTGGGTTCGATATCGGTTTGGGTTCGGGTTTTGAGGCTTGGAGCTTGGACTCCCCAAGCTTCTCCACTTTACGTTTAGCATTTTTTTGAAATTCATGTTTATGGTTTTGTATTACAAGCGATCGGCGAGCCAGTCCGAGATTTGTATAACTTTAAGCCTTATTAACATATTTTATGCTCCATTCCGAGCTCCAGTCCGACCAAGTCCAAGTTCGCCCACACACCAACATTTTTTCCATTTCATCTCCATCCATCCATTCCGTTTTTTTATTTCGTGTGGGCCGCCGTCGCCGTCGCCACTTTGACATAGATCGATCCAAGCCCAATTCCAATCCCAATCCGAGCCACGAAAACCCACAAGAAAAGCCACTGCCAGTGCCGAGGCGATTGGCAAAGAGTGAAAAATGATTTCGAAAGCGTGTTTGGTTGTGTCTCTCGGCTGCCGCACTTGACCAGACACTTGGATAGGCGTCAGATGCTGAGCACAGATATTTCTCAGGTGGGGAAGGGGGTAGAGGAGAGGGATGCTGGGACTGAGATGCCATAACTAAGGTCTAAGGCGGAGGTTTAGTTTTGTTACCAGATCGAAAATGGTATTGGATCTCGAGTTACGTGGAGTTTGAGGGGTAATTGTTTTACTTTTGGGTAAAATCTTGGGCTATACAAAGCAAAAAACTTTTAATACTATATTTTTAGTAATTTCTAAGTATTATCTTAATTTTGGGGAAGTTTCAGATCAAAAGCCCCATTAGATCCTGAGTTCCTTGAGGTTTGATATGGTATCTTAACGTTTTTAAAGTGATTCCTTAGATAACACAT
>JAEIIM010015781.1:0-15319 GCA_018874515.1 Drosophila greeni | reverse complement strand
CAGAGCAAATAATTTGGTTGATTTGCAATATGGCAAAAAACGACAACAACGAATACACACACAGAGATAAATCGATACAAAAAAATGGTTAAGGTTAATTCGTTAATTAATAATAATCATTATATAAGAGTATATATATATTGGATATATATAGGTATATATATATGGTATGGAGGAGCGATCTCCGATGGCAATGGAAACGGTAAATGAATGAGAGAATGAATGAATGAATGAATGGTTGGTTTGGTTTGCATGATGAAATGGGTTATGATGAGACATTATTCATATAGTATATATGATGGGTATAGCATGTATAGATATATTATATATATATAGTTCAATTGGCTATTATTGGGCACGAATTCTGAATGAGTTTGGTTTTTGGTTTCTAGTTTCTCTTTGTAGCTTTTAATTTAGCTTCAGGGGGTTGGGGTCGAACTTTTGGGGATTAAAGGTCAGCATGGAACTTACTTTGATGCAGATGCTTCGGCTTTTCGTTGTCATCGTAGATTTCATCTAATGATATATCTCTTTCTTCTGCAAATTTAATATATATAAAATATGATCAATATAGACGTGTGTTAACGCACCATTTAATGAGTTTAGAGATCGGGTAGGAAGCATTTCATAATTCTCACTGCCGGAACCATCCGTTCCCAGAGTATTCGATAGCATATAGCTCTCGTGGCGCGGCGGCGGGCGTGGCATCTGGTTAACCGAGTTCTCCAGCGTTCCCTCGCCCGAATCCAATGTAATTGACTCCTCCACATGCAAATTCTCCACCTCATATTTGTTATCCCAGGCGATCTTTAGGAATGGATTATAAAAGGCAACTGTTTGGAGGGACAGATAAAAGGAATTAGTTTTAATTCGTTTTTATAAGTTCATAAAGTCAAATCAATAACTTACACTTGACATACTGATCCGCTGAGAAGGTCATAAAGCTGCCCTTGAAGCGATCGGCCACCGCATTGCCCTCGGTGATCAGAAACTGGCAAATATCGCTGTTGAAGAACGCATTAACACCGCCGCTCTCCGTTACCGCAATGATTTGCAATGGAATGTTGGCATTCTGCGCAGCTAAAAGGCTGAAAACAAACAAATAAGAAGTTAAATATTACACAAAAGCAAGAAACTCCCTCAAACTCACCTTAGATTGGCCAGCGATGAGCGACGCTTGGCCGAATAAAAGTAAATGTAGCCATGGATTAGCTCATCGCGATACTGGCTAGTGCCATGATACGACGACAGTATGAACTCCACCCGCCGCTTGGCATCGCCAATGAATACGTCCACGATAATCGAATGCTCGCTGGCCTTGACCAGCGTCGATTCCGCCACCAGCGGCTGGACAATGTTCTCAATGTCATACTGATCGCCACAGAAGATGCAGCACAATATGCGCAAATCGGTGTGATTGGAGGGATACGGTTCGTAGCTCTTCATCTCGGTCAGCTTCAGCGACAGGATGACAATGTTGAGTATATCGTAGACGTACTTCTGATGATTCTGCGTGTGATCGATAAAGTCACAGTGCAGCATCTCCGACAGGCGGATGCCCTCATTCCGCAGGTACTCCACCTCGTTCTCCTTGAGATCCTGCGGCTGATAGACCAGCACAATGGGTAGGTTCTCAAATTTATCCTCCAGCTCCAGATTGCAGAGCAACGTACGCTCCAGGTTATCCTTGAGCGTCTCAAAGGACTGCTGGTTGGAGTAAACGCAGATCAAGCCTGTGGGAAGAAGGTTAGACGTTAGGAACGAAGGAAAATAGTGATAAATGGGAAGGAAATTGATCTATTTTTCTTTCTTTTCTGTCTTTTCATACCAAAAACTTATTTTATATCTACTTCTTGATCGATTTTGTTACATTTTCCATCATAAACAAGGCAAGTCGATTGCTTAAGCCTGCTTTTATCTCTCATTCAGCTATTTTCATCACTAATTATTCCGAAAGCGCTGTGACTAAGCCCTATGATATCATTTAATAGCTTGGTAATCGGTGTCTGTTTTGGCATTTCAAATATTAAATCATTGAACAATAGGATTAAAAAATTCCCTCTCCCTCTCTAAGTAATTAAGTAAGCAAAAGCAACAATTAATTGACTAATTTCGTAATCGTTCGAAAGCCTTACCACTTGAGTAGACATCGATGGCCTTGAAGGCCTCCATGTCGCCGTTGGCAATGCGATAGTTGAGATAATACGTCTGATTCTCGTAGATGTACTCGCCCTTGCTGCCGGTGCAGATGCGTATATCGTTGAGCAGATCGCTGGCCAGATGCTCCGAGCCGACAATCAATAGATTTAGCGTGCGATCAGTGCCGCTGCCCGAGGATGAGCTCTTCCAGCCGCCACCGACACTCGGTGTCTTGTGATTGCTGGCCGATTTGTCGGAGAGCACCTCCTCGATCAAACCATCGACGCAGTTGTAAAAGAACGGACAGTGATCGCGGACGGGGCAGTGGATGAAGCGCAGGTGCTGGACGAGCATTAAACGCCGCTCCTGATCCAACCTATCGAGCATCTTGTAGCGCGAATCCTCTTGAATCACCTCGGTTATCTGGCGCACATCCTCCTGCGTGATATTGTCCACATTCTTGAACTGCAGAAAGTATTGGGCATGCTCCAGCAGCAGCTCCACAAAGTTCTGTTTGCTCTTCTCAATTATCTCGTCCTGATGGATATCATAGATCTGCTGGCAGTCGTGCTCGGACAGAGCCTCAAAGCATTCGCGGCCCATGAACAGGACACGCACCTCGGACAGTTGCTTGCCGGGCGTCACGAAACCGGATTCCTCCAGGAGCATCTTGAACTGCTGTTTCCATCTGTGATAGAGGATAAGGCAAGGAAAATATAGAGATGTTTTAGGAGATATAAAAGGCAGTCCCTCTTAATTAGCTTCCCCCAAATGGAGACTCCAACTCACCCAATCTTCTTCTTGTCCTGCTGCACCGAATTCAAATAGTTACGGAAGACTGTCTCCGCCTCGGATGTCTCCAGCACATCGAACGGAATGCGCGCCTCATCCTCGGCCTCGTCCATATCCACCAGCTCCGTCCACGAGGCCTGCGGGCACTCGAAGAAGTACTGCTCGAACTCAATGTGATTCTGCAGATAGTTGCGGGCACACTCCCACGCATCGTCGTCGCTGATATTGAGCGCACCAATGTCCGGCAGCAGGTATTCCAACGCCAGGGCAAACTTGTCCAGATACTGCAGCAACTTCTTGTTGAGATGATCGTCGCGCAGCTTCTTCATGTGACGGCGGAAGAGCTTCTGGCCAGCCTCGTGGCCAAAGATGTTGAGGAACTCGTTCCATTCGCGATACTGCGACAGCATCTTGGAGCCCTGCGACCAGAGGACATGGTAGTCGGTGATCTGATTGCGGATCAGTCGCGTCACCGCCTCGGACCGGGTGTCGAGCAGTTCCTTGCGCGACTTGGCCGACTCCTGGTACGAGATGATCTTAACCCGGTTCTTAACCTTGTCGATCATCTGGGCGAGCAGGAGGAAGGCCAGATCGATGTTGATGCTCTCATGGGCCGACGTCTCGATCAGTTGCACGGTGCTCTTGTAGTCCTTCCGCTGGCTAATCTTCTCCGCCTCGCGAACATACAGCTCGTAGGCATCGTCATTCTTTGTGGTCACCAGCACCAGCGGCTTCTTGTTCTTCAGGATGCTCGCAATCACGTTCTGCACAAACTCCACCTGCTTCTCCACACTGCGATTGGGGACGGGACTGACGTCGAAGACAACCACAAAGCCATCGATACTGAGGCGGCCATCGGGCATCACCTTTTGCTCGTACTCCTTCTCGATGCCCAGCTGATTCTTGCATATGTACATCAGTTTCTCCGCGGAGAAGACCTTGGTGGCGGTGCAGCGCTTCGAGTATGGATCCATCTTGCCCACCTTAAAGGCCTGGAAGGTGGAGTCGTCCATGAACTCGGTCTGCTCGATAATATTGAACTGGTACTCGACGCCCTCGTCCGTCGTCTTGCGGACATCGCCCCAATAGAGGAAGTGGTCATTGTTCACGATCCGGCCGCTGAAGTCGCTCTGGCTGAGCACTGATATGTGATCGATGAAGTAGTCGTCGGCCATCGGCCGCATGAATCTGTTGCACAAACATGACTTGCCCACGCCCACCTGGCCGCGGTCCTTTTCGGTCCCGGATAGTCCAATGACCGAGATGTTAAACTGACGCATCTTGACGTACCTGAAGGGGTATCGAGGGGGAATGGTGGGTTGTAGAATCGGAATTTGTGAAGTTAAGTTAATAATCCTTATAAGGGAAAGTGGAAGCTTACTTTAAGCGGACTTCGAGAAACGAAGATATATAGATATATAGATATATAGATATATAGAAGTTTTCATCAGTTTGGAAAACTTAAAGGATCTCTCCTTTGAAAATTAGAAGCAGAATCCATCAACGAAAATATTTAGCAATAGAAATATCTTACTAAAGGACCACTTTCTCCATATACCACTTTTTTAACCATTAATCTAATCACAAATGTCTAGACACTGGTATTTTCCAACGAATCAAGTCAACTTCCAAGCAGTTCACTCTGCTTTCCAATCCTCCATTGGAATCCTCTTCTGGAATTCTGATCTGGAATCCTTAACTGGAACTCTGATCTGGAATCCTTAACTGGAACTCTGGCGAGAGCGATCTCTTTTCAACGAGTAAGATCCAGACAGACTCCCAAATACCAGCACACTTCACACACACACACACACACACACACACAGACACCAGATTAGCCGAGCTCGGCTCCTAGGACATAACCTTGTGCGCCTGGAGGGCAGTAGATGTAGCTGCTGCTCCCTTTGTCCTTTGTGGCAATTCGGTCCCGGGGACCTTCACATATTCGCACACCGCGGACGACTTTTCGCACAGTCTAGGACTCGGATTGGGGTTTTGCGGCTGCTGTGGCTGCTGCTGGCTGCCCACAACTACGCAGTTACGGATACATCCACGGATTGGAAGCCCGAAAACACATCTCTCCGGGCGCGAGCGAGAGCGACAGAGAGCCAGTGGAGGAGATTGGCTGCTGCGGTGACAAACGAAGGAAGGAAGGACAGAATCAAGGCAGAAGGGCGGGGGGAGGGGGGCACGCGATTTTCTTATGCCGGCGCTAAGCGAAAAATCTGCCCATGTGATTTCGGGGTCCTCGTTTCGCGTTGTTCCGCTTGATTTCACCATACAATGCAATGTTTCCTTTTTACTTCCTTTTTTTGTGTTTACCTGGCTTGTATTTTTGTGTTTTTTATAACATTTTTCGGGAAAATAGGGAAAGTCGGTCTGCAACAAATCCTTTTTCCAAACTAACTGTTTCTGCTTCTGTTTCTGTTGCAAACAACGGCGCAAGACAGCAGTTGGAGAGAAAGGAAAAGAGAGAGAGAGAGCGTGTCCCGTGCGAGAGAGCGCTCGCGAGAGCAATTCGTGGGTGGATGGCTGTGTTGTTGTTGTTGCTGCTGCTGCTGCTAGTGCTGCACTTTTCTCATGCCCAATTTGTTGCTGTTTTATCCTAGGAATTTATTGAAGTTGTTTTTTGTGCGTGGGAGAGTGGAAAGAATAAACAAGCGGCAGCAGCAGCCCCACTGGGCATTAATTGAGTTTTTCCGGCAGCAGCACACACACGTGGTGTGCTGTGTGTGTGCAGCAAGTGCAGCGAGCAGCGCAGAAGCGAAATTGGAGCTGCAACAGATTTCCTGTACAATCTGCAGGAGCGAGGGAGAGGGAGAAGGCAGCGCGAAGCGGAGCGGCGACAGTGATAACAACAACGACAAAGGCAAAAAGGGAAGGCAAAAAATAAAGACAAAAAAAATACAAAAAGAACGGCCCACGGTTATTGTTGTTCTTGGATCGGAAGAGAGGGAGAGTGGGAGTTGTTACAGCGAGAGTGAGAGGGCAGTGTCATTGCTGCAAGTGCAGCGGTAAAAAGGAAACGGAACGGGGTGGGGCGGCGGCAGCAGCAACGAGAGAGCGGGTGCGGAGCCGTCGTCACTTCATTGAGCCGAAATTCAGATTCGCTGCAGAAAAGAAAAACACTGTTGCCGCATCCGTCTAGCCATCTCGCTCTGGCGCGCGCACTCTACCCATCGCGCCCTCCCGCTTGCGCTGGACAATTACCTGCAGTTGCGCACAAAGGCAGACTCGCGTGTGCCGTTTAATCTCGGCACAGGCGGAGGAGTTTTCTTGAATTATATTCCTCTCGTTGCCAGCCGCCAGCTAGTGCTGCATCAACAAAACGATAGCAATATCAACAAATTCCATTCGTATTTGCTTTAATTATTTTTCTTGGCCAACTTCTTCGGGCAGAGCAGCAGAAACTCTCACTCGTTCGCTCACTCACTCACACAAACACACACACGCAAAGGCACGCACGCACGGGGAGTGGAAGTGGGAGCGGGAGAGACTGAGCTGGAGAGCGGCAGAGGGAGCGGGAGCGAAGAGAGAGAGAGAGCCGTACACAACAACGTATACAAAAGACGAATCAGCATCGTAAAACGCACACATAAAAAAAAGGCGAAAAACTCCGGAAAAACTAACTCCGCGAGGGCCGTAAAACGCGAATTGCGAATCTCGCCACACTCACTACTCACAATTAATGCACTTGCACTCCAAATGCGGGGGGGATCGTGATCGAACGTTGGTTAAATAAGTACGAGTAATTCACATCCGAGCTTTAATTGAACAACAACAAAAATGCACTAGGGTTGTTGATAATATATCAAAATATCAATGTATCGATATTTTTTTTCTAAAGATGATTGCGATAGTTTTATTTGATATTTTGCAATATTTCTTTTCAAAACGAAAAACAAACAATATATGAATGCCTGTGCATGCAAAAGCCTGCAAGAAATAGGTAGAAAAAGTTTTTATCGTTACATAAATTCTTGTTTTAAATAAAAAACTGGATCGCTTTTTTGTGACCGCGCTAGTGATGCAAGTTTAAAAACATCGATGTCAAGGGTTGTCGATGTTTTTAAAATATCGATGCAGAGTTATTAAGATAAATTTAAAAAAATGGTAAATGTATAACTTTATTTATGAGTATTGTGAATGTAAATAATTCGCTTCTTCACTATTCCTGTTAACATATATTTTTTTAATGTATTATAAAAACAATAAATAATATTAAAATATAATACTCTTCATGGTATTTGAAAAATGTATTGTGTACTTCAGTTCCATTTTGACCCGATCTTCACGAACAACCTTTAAAATGATGTTAATAACTCTTAATGCTGCATTGCTGTATCTGTTATATTATATTATTAAATAGTTGTATTATTAAATATTGTGTATCCTTGTTATATATTTATAGTAGTTAGTATTAAATGGAGCTCGGCTCTAATTGGAGACTCCTATCGATAACATTTCCAGACTAAGCGCAGCCAACTTCAATCGATTTCAAAAAAGCCCGCAACGTTTAAAAACAAATAAAAATAACGAATAACAATTGAAACTTTCTGAAATGTACTTAATTATATTCATATATCAATGTATAGCAATAAATCTTTTTATTTTGGTCATATCTTACTCGTTCTTTTTTATAAATTGTACAAAACACTATTATATTTAGCTGAATAAATGAGGAGGGGGGATTCTTACAGGGACTGGGAGCTATAGACTAATACAGCTCCGACTTCTGCATGACGGCGGTGACCAGGGCCTTGAACGCATCCTCGATCATGATTATATGCAGCTGGGCATCCCGATAGGAGCTCAGCTTGGCGCTCTCCGTGAGCGGCATCTGCATGGTGGTCACGCCCAGCGACGACTGCGAGTGCAGACTCCGACCGGTGGTCATCAGGATGTTAACACAGTCATCCGCCAGTATGGGGAACGTCTCAACGAAACGCACCATCGCCGGCAGCACGTTCCTCAAGAATTTGCACTTGGTGGAGGCGGTGAGCAGCGACAACGTCGTCTGGATCACATTCAGGCAGAACTTGGACACCCCGAGACTTTTGGGAATGGAGTAGTTGAGGACAAGATGCGACGTCAGCTCGATGGTGAAGATCTGCTTGTCCATTTCGGTGACATTGAGGAATTCGTGTACGAAATCAATGCAGATGTGCATCGACGGGACACTGGCCACGATCATGGGAATGACGGACTTGGGGTACGTCTGAAAGTGCACCAGCTTGGCCAGCGATGGTTCCGAGATGAAGGCCTGGTGGACGTACGTGCCGATAATGCCCTGAATTTCGCGAAGTTCCAGATGCGACACCCGATCTTTGGCCTTGCTGGCCATATACTCCAGCACCTCGAGCAGAATGTGAACGGCGGCGCTCTCCTGCGAGGCAATCAGCGTGGTCTTTAGCTCCTCACGATCCGCGTCGGTCTGCACCAGGCCGTTCTTGTCCACCACCTGCTTCTGCTGCATGTGCACGTTGAGGTAGGTCTTCGAGGCGGCCAGGCTGCCCTTGAGGATGCGCAGCAGGATCATCAGCAGGTAGGGTGAGCAGAAAACGTGGCGGGGACAGCTGTAAGCAGAGAGTTTAGGGAGTTATTTGCCACTCTCATTAGAAGTTATTCCTTCGAAACCCACCTGAGCACCTCCATTGGCTCCAGCAGGCTCTCATTGGCGAACGTCCGCCTGGTCAGCGAATCCGAGCCATTGGTGATCGCCCGCAGCGACATGATCCACAGCGTGGTGGGCAGGACAGCGTTCAGGCGCAGCCAGATGTCGTTGTACAGATCCTTGATGTAGCGCGGCACCGGCTTGGCGAACACCACCGGCAGATGCTGCACCAGCTGCTGGCCATACTGGGCCAGAGATTCCGGTGGCAGGAGCAGCAGCTGCTTGAACACCCGAATGGCCAGATGCGGCTTCGTATGGATGGCGGCCAGGGCACGATCCAGCTGCTGGGGCTTCAGCTCGCGCGGCTGCTTGGCAATGGCGGAGATGGTCGTAATTGCCGAGCTCGCACCTTGCGCCTGACTGTGCTCCTCCTCCAGCCAGTCGTCAACCATGCTGAGATGCGGATAGTTGGAGATGATGAGCCGGAGGAGCGGGTGGAAGAGCGAGAGGTAGTCGTGATGGTAGTGATGCGCCTTCTGCAGCAGATACTTGAGCGGCAGGCCGCCGAGGAAGTTGTTGGAGTACTCCTTCTGCTTGCGCCCGCCCAGGGCGCTCAGGTTCATCAGGCGCGTGTCCTCGTACAGCATTAGGTAGTAGATCATCAGGAGCTGGGCGGTGAGCGGACAACTCACCTCGATCTGGGCCAGCTCCTCGCTCTCCGCCATCGGCGGCAGCTCCTCGGCGAAGAACGTCAGCTGGGAGGAGCGGAAGACGTGCAGGATCTCCGCCTCGGTAAAGGGCCGGTGCATATGATCGATGTTCACCTTGCCGGTGGGATTCGGTATGATCAGCGTGTTCACGAACACCTCAACCATGGCGGGCATCACCGGATGCACGGGCCGCACCGAGCTGCAGATCTGCTTGAAGATCCACGACTTGATCGGAACCTTGTGCTTCAGAAATGTCCGCGACTTGAGCAGCTGGTGGATGCAGTGGACGGGCAAATAGCCCGGCAGTGTGCCATTCAAGTTGGGAGTCACCGGCACCCGGACCGCATGCAGGGCCACCACCTGCTCCGTGAAGAGATCCTGCGTGAAGAGCTGCTTGATCCTGTTTGTGCTGTTCGGTCTTATGGGTATTTTCATGGCCAGCGTGGAGCAAACCATTTCGCTGATGTTGGCGATCTGATTGCTATGGAAATGGATGGCCAGCAGGAGTAGCATCTCGCCCAGCGAGGTGCTGGTGCCGGAGCGTTTGCAGAAGAAGGCATCCTCCCGGATCAGCCACTGCAGCCACTCCACGGCCTTGTTCTCCAGCGGTATGGTGGACACCAGCGAGGGGCAGGCAATGAGCATGCACAGGGCCAGCGTCACGAATCTCACGCCCGATGGCGTTGCCTTTGGACAGCTGGTGACGAGTTGGGACAAAGCATTGATCTCGTCGTCGTTGAACTTGAGACCGCCGATGCCTCGGAGCGCACAGTACAGGCGCAACAGCACCGCTCCCTGTAGATTGAAGTCGGGCAGCTCCGAGGCCTTGCTCGTCGTCTGTATCACCTTGTGCAGCAGCTCCACGCGCACCAAATTCAGGGCATCGCCCTTTCGCTTCTGGCTGGAGCGAATGTAGACGGCGAACCAGGAGCGCAGGTTCTGGTCGTTGCCCAGCAGCAGGCCGGTGAGAAAGGCAATCTGAAGGAGCACAAGAGCGGTGTTAGGAAGGTTTGTTCAAATAGAAAGAGACGGCAATAGCTGTAGCTGCCGTTTCCCTTCATTTCACGTCTAAAAGCCACAACTCACCAGATCATCGGGATGCTTCAGCGTTAGCTTGAGCATAAACGACGGCACCTTGAGCATCTCCACGCACATGGAGCGATTGGCCAGCGCCTGCGACGGGTTCATCTCGCTGAGGGCCATCAGCAGGGTCAGCCGATGCTTGCCATCGCTGCCCTCCTCGTCGCAGTTGGCTATCACATGCGAGACCACGTCGCGATAGCAGTCGGGAAAGTTGGCCACCAGGGCACAGATGATGCGATGCCCGTTGGGCACATGCACCAGGGCGTCCGTCAGCTCCAGGATGTTCAGCAGCGACGGCAGCTCGGCCAGGGCGATGCACAGAATGTCGACCACTTCCTCCAAATAGATGCCATCGTCCAGCATCTCGGAATGGGCAGCCGGCTTCTGCTCCTGGACCTGCTGCTGCAAATTGAAGATCTCCGAGAGCACCACCCGCACCTTGCGCGCCACATCCGCTCGCTCAAAGCCCAGGGCAATGCCCGATTGCAGGCCATACTCATGCTGCTGCTGGCCCTCGAAGTAGACCGCCTTCTGGCGCGTCTGCAGCTCCTTCTTCAGCTCGTTCTCCAGCTCGTGGTAGTTGACCTGCAGATAGGAGACGATGCTGTTCACCACCTCGATGCCGATGAGAACGGCGAGGATCTGCTTGCGCGACTCCATCGACGACTCGGTGTTGTCCAGCGGCGACAGCAGGCTCATGCGGACCAGCGACGGCAGCACCGGCCGTATCTCCGTCTCCGGATAGCTGGCCAGCAGCGTTATGTCCAGGTTCTGCATCGCACTGAACACCCGCGCCGTCACATCGTACATCTTGACCGGCATCTTGACGGGCTTCCCCTTCGCCTTCGCCTTGGCCGCCGTCGTCGTCGCCTCCTCCTGCCCAACTTGTTGCTTGTCGCCCGCCGTTGTCGCTGCGGGGGGATTCACGGTTTCTTCAATCCTAGCTGGCCGGTTGCCCGCGCCTTCGGTTGCCAGCGCAGGTGGCGGCGTTGATCTCTGCTAGAGCGTGGGTAAGCCGGAAGAGATGAAAATCCACCGGGAGCCCATAAACAGAGAAAAAATAATGTTCACCAGTGTGGCATAACGACGAAAACAATTAAAAATTTTGCAAAACTGGAACAAGAACGAAATTAATCGCGAAAGTAATCGAAACAATCTTTATTCTTTTGAAGTGTGACCGCTCTTTCATTTGTTGTTCGGTATTTGTTAGGGAAAGTGAAGCGGGCATACTTTCTGGACAACCGGCAATATTTGAAACACAATATTCGTTATCCCATTGATGCTTTGTTCTGGAATAATAATTATCTCTACCTACTGGCATACGTTCTGACGGCTGCGCCTGCCTTGGACAGCTCTCAGTACATGGCCAGGGAGCTGGGATGAGTGGATATAAGCTAGCTCACTGCTTAGAAACGGTGTTTTACCTCCTCTTCTTCCTTCCACCAATCAACCAATCTCATAGACAAAATGGTGTCCAAAAAGCTTACATTTGTTACCAGGCCAGTTATTGCTATTAATTAATAAGTAATCTTTCACACCGCAGACATGGCCGAGATGCATCGATTATTAAGTCCTTTCGAGTGGCACAGGCTATGAATAAACATATCTTGTGATTTTAAATATTGCCGGTTGTCCACAAAGTATGACCACCTCACTTTCCCCCAAAAAAATTCAAATAACAAGAGGACCGAGCGGTCACACTTCAAATGAATAAATAATTTTCAGCTGCTAAACTGGTTTAAGGACTTACTTTAATATTTTAAATAAATAAATAAAGTAAAAAATCGACAAGAAATTATCTTCTAATGACTTGCTTTCCTTGTAGATTGCCAAAAATATCAAATAAAATTATTTCAATTTCGATATTTGCGTAAACAGCAAACCACGATATATCATCGTTTGAAAAATATCGATATGCTGATATTTTGATATATTATCAACAACTAGAATACACACTTTTTTCCATTCTCGCCGTGAAGTTCATCCCAGACCGAAGATTTTAGACATAAAAATCTATGAAATTAACAACGTTTTATGACTCGATTAGCGCAAAATCTGCAAAATTAAACAGTAGGTAAGTGCAATTCGCCGTCGTGCAGTGTGTAACGATGTGAAAAGGCCGCGAAACGGCCGAAAAAGTGTTTGTGGATTAATAGACCAACGCCCAAGGAGTCCCGTTCCGCAGAGCAAGCAGCAAAACCTAAAAAAAAAAGCAAGAAGAAGCAGCAGCAGCGCCGAGAGAGCGGCGAAGTGCAAAAGTATCTTTCGGATGCGAAGTGGGACAATTGATCGGGATGCTAAAAGTGTGTGTTTTTTGTTTTTTTTCGCCATAAAATCATAAACATATCATGGATTATAAATTGCCCGCTGGCTCATTTATTTTGCCGCTGCCCGCAGTAGCTACTGCTGCCGCCTCTGCCGCCTTGTCGTTGATGACATCATTCGGTTTTCGGTGAGAGCGTGCGTGCATGTGTGAGTGTTGTCTCATTACAGTAATCGAATTGGACGTGTGTGTGCGTTTCCTCGCATTCGTTTTATTTTTATGTTTCGTCCGTCGCCCGTCAGCCTAACAACTAACTGAATTTAACTTTAAACTAAACGAAAGGCGGTGGAAAAACAATAATAGTGTTTCAAAACAAAAGCTCGAGCCTGTAGGCAAAGCCGCAGCAAAAGGAAGACGGACAGAAACTTAAGTAACATTTGCGTCAGTTGGTGATAAAAAAATGAAAAATTAAAACAAAAAAAACCGAGGCAATCGTCTAATCGGAGATATATACATATATGAATGTGTGCGTGTGTGTGTTTATGATTCGTCCGCTCATTTTTTGTGTGCTTCCTCATAGATACACCTATGCACTTGGCTGAAATACAGTTACGTGCCCACCAACACACTCACACAGATACGCACGCACAGGCTGTGTAAAAATAGGAAACACTCCACTCCATCACCGCCACCACCACCACCCGCTAAGGCACTCCCCCTTTTTTTTCCCTTTTGGAGAGGTCACGAGTTGAAGTTTCTTTTGTAAAATAGACATACAAATACACTGTACAGTGTTTGTCTTCTAGCCTGCACTTGCACTTGTTTGTTGTTGTTTATGACAAATCTCACACATAAACACTAACGAACACACACACACACACACACATTCAAAGCGTGTTGTAAACACAACACAGAAACAACAATCAAGCGAAACAAATTAACTCGGCTCATACTACATAAATGGTAATGGAAAACTGGTTTTTCCTTAGCAAATTATAGTCGCCTTTTGGTGGTGGTTTAATTTCCAAGTTTCCAAGTTGAACTCTTGGCCTGTTTAATTGAACTCACAGTTACAGTTGCACAACTACAACCACAACTGAACGACTCCACGCCCCGCTCTCTCGCTCAATCACTCTCTCTGGGGCCCTCGCTCTCTTGAAAACTATGTGATGAACTCACTCAAAACAAGAGGATCGGCCCATTAAAAGAAAAGTGTGCCATAATTAAGTCTCAAAAAAGAAGGAGCGAGAAAGCTTGAGAGAGCGACTTATGCAGTTTCAACCCTCACTCCCACTCGCTCTCTTTCGCTCTCTCTCTTGTTTGCACCACCACCTTCTTCAGATACACAATCACGCGCGCTCTGTCGCTCCAATTGTGCGTGCTCTTGCTCTTGCTCGCTCTCTCTCCGTCTCTGTTGAGTTTTAAGCTTCGTTTTAATAAAAATATTACGTAATACAAAGATAGAAGCTGCTTGTGTGTGCGAATGTGCGTGTTTGTGTGTGTGAGTGTGTGCCGATTTGCTGTTTTTGTTTGTTTTAACAATTCTCGTTATGCGTGCTGTTGTTGTTGTTGTTGCTATTGGTGTTCTCATAAAATTAGTACAAATGAAATCAGCAGCTTACTTAATTCTGCAGGAATAACAAGAAGAAGAGGAGGGAGAACAAGAGGAAGAGAGAGAAGAACAGGCGTATGATGAGTGGGAGTAGTAGTAGTAGTAGTAGAAAGGGGAGCAGCAGAAGAATAGGGGAATAAGGGAAGCGAAAAGAAGGAGGCGTAGAAGCGAATGACCCCAGAGCGGGCACCTGTGTTCATGCGAAAAAAAGGGGAATAAAGGTCAAAGGACATTAGCACACAAAAAGGGATTCACTCGCTGTTATACACACATCTCTAGCGTTATTTACCTCCATAATACCATTTCCTTTTTGACCTAGGTTTGATTTTAAGCTCGTGACTTTTCCTCAAACCTAAAATTTCCAATAAAAATAGGAAAGTGTGTTAAATTAAATAAAACCAAAGGAAAACTCCAACAATGAGAATGAAAATGAAAAATTTAAATAAAAACTAAGCATTGCGCGCCGGAAGCCGAAATGTGAAAGCCGCCGCGGAGAAAGTACACAGCGACAAACAAAACAAACAAAAAAGTACAGCTACAAAGTACACTTGGGCTTTTTTTTAGAGCAAATTTCCACGGCGAAAAAAAAGGTGTGAAAATGGAAATGCAAAATGCGGCAATGTGTGAACATGTAGATTCGGACTCTGAGATTCGGATTCAGAGATTCGGTTTCGGAATGGGAATTGGCGGCAGTGGGAATGGTTTTTTTTCGAATAGAGATGTTCGAGGGCCGCACTCGTGTGTGAATAGGTCATAATTGCACAGCCACATCGATAAAATGTGTGTGTGTGTGAATGTGTTGAAAAAAAAACAAAAAGAAAAAAGAAAAAAAATTCAAATAACAGGCGCATAAAAAGCGAAAAGCTGGCAAATGAAAATGGAAACTGGGCTCAGTCAGTGCTCTGAGTGCTGAGTACCCATCATAGTTGAGGTCATAAAAATAGCACTAAAAAGTGACAAGGCCTGGCCATTTAATAGACAAGTGAATATCCATATATATTCCCAGACATTTAAAAAACAGACCCCAAGTGAAATGTTTGCTTTAGCTGGAAAAGTAAATCATTTGAAGATGATTTATGTGAGGCAAAGCTTTGCTAACAATTATT
>JAEIIM010015767.1:0-14673 GCA_018874515.1 Drosophila greeni | reverse complement strand
GTATGTCCAACAAATGCAAATTTCTCAATAAACCAATTCAACCGAATTTCATCATCACAATTTTTCAATTTTCAAATCTCAAAGTAATACCAATTCAAATGAGAAAAGGGATCTGGCTCCAAATATTTGTATCTACTGCATGGTTTAGTCCTTTGATTTAAGGATAAATATGAGTCACTTACCGTATTGAGAGACCCGCGACTCATCCCGGAAGGCCTGCGGCTGCTGGTTGCTGCCTTCGCTGGGCGCCCTCTTGAAACCCGGTCGGATGCCATTCGAGGCGTGGCTGCTCCTCATATCCCTGCTTACATCCTCCACAAACTGGTGGGACTTCTGCAGAAAGGTGGAACCCATTCGCCGTCCCTGATTCTCCGCCTGCTGCTGCAGCGAGTTGTAACCATATCGGGGCAGGGTTCCGGCCCTGTCTATCTGATCCATGGACTGCTGCTGCTGTTGCTGTTGCTGCTGCTGCTGCCTCATGGTGGAGTTCCTGTTCAGGGACTGAGTGCGATGCTGGGTGGTGACGGTGCTGCCACCGCGCTGCTCCTTCCGCAGTGTATTAATATCCACGTGGATCTTGCTGGGCATCTCGGGGCCCCGATCGAACTCCATGGGCGACAGCACCCTTTCGTAAGTTCGCGGCAGGCTGCAGGATCTTCCAGCTCCCTGGGGTGGAGCCACTCGTCGATAGCCCTTGGTCAAACCATCGCCATACGGTGACCACAGCGGCTGGATGCGTGCTCCCTCCACTTCGCTCTCGTAGTCACTCTCCCGGAACTCTCCCGGCACGAACTTGGTGGGCGTGGCCGGTGGCGGGAGATGGGACTGTCTGGAGGGCGTACGATTTGCGGCCGGACTGTAGGGGAAGGGCTCCAGCACGATCTGCTGATCCCTCTGCTCCTGCGGTCCATCAAAGTGGATCACCCGCTTGGTCTGCTGCATATTCACCACCCGCTGCGAGCTCTCCGTGGACTCGTGCATCTGCATCACGTTCTTGGTCTCCGTGGCCACCTTGGCCAGGTGCATGGGAGCTCCAGCAACAGCATTGTAGTACATGGTCGGACGGGCATTGCTCTGTGGCTGCTGCTGCTGCTGCTGTTGAGTGGCAGCTATGAACTTGGCCGCAACTGGCTTTGGCTTATACACTGGCTGACTTTGCGTAAACTTCGACTGCTGCTGCTGCTTGGAGCTGCTCTCCCTCTTGATCTCATGGCGTATCTCCTTGCCAATGGGCTCAAACTTGGGCCTGGCATAGCTGCTTCCCACCTCGGGTGGCGTTGGCTCAAATTCCATGGGCGAGGGGGTAACGACCACCACTGGGGATTTGTGGCCATTGGCGGCGATATTGGTGCGCGGAGTGGGTGTGGGTGGGAATACCACACGATAGCCCTTGATCTCCGCATCCGATTCATTGGCACGCGACACCGAGCGGAAGCGTTCATCAATCTCGCTGCTGTAGTCACTGAACTCCGCTGCCGGGGTCTTCCGCTGGGCAGGAATGGGACTGGGATAGGTAACCACTTGTGGAGGTGCCACTCCAGTCGATGAAAACTTGGTTTCATGACGGGACGAGCTGCTTTGCATGTTATGTGAGTAATTGCTGGTCATACTCGAAGAGGTGTAGTTGTAGTCCTAGGAGGATAATTAAAAAAAAATTAATTATTAGCAAGGCATAATAATTGATGAACTAACAGACATCGAGGGAGGTAAATGAGGGTTAACAAACTGTAGTGTTTAGAGTTCAGGCAAGTAACAAGATTAGGTCAATAGTTAAGGTTAAACTTAAGTAAATGATTCAACAGCCAGCGAACGATCAAGGAGACCTTAAGGCGCTAGAATGAAAACCTTAAAGTCCTTTAATGTTTATGATTATCAGGGAGCTTAGTGATTAATTGGTATGTTTTGTGGAAGGGACTAACGTAATACTATGGCATTGAGGCATTTTGCTTTTGTTTTTGCTAAGTGTAAGTTTATGGAAAGGAAAGCTCGCTTTGCGCTTTCAGTGCTTGCTAGAACAAAGACAATAAACAAGTAACAACAACAACGACACAGAGATATTACACAACAGACACTGACAAAAAATCGATTGCGAACCTTTGCCTCCTGGCTGCTAAAATTCGTTTGTGCTGGTGGCACCTGCGTTTGGGGCTTCGGTGTGAAGTAAACCGGTGCCAGTGGCTCTGGCTGCAGCTTGGGAATCTGCCCTGGCTGTGTCGAGGACGAAGACTTGGTCTCGTAGAAACTAGTCTCCGATTTGCGATAGCTCGAGTGCTCCTCGGTATCGGCCGTATAGCCACTGGACTTAAACGAAGTCTCGGTGGTGGCCTGCTGATGCTGCTGGTTGCGATTTCCCGGCTCCACATCCGATTCACTGCCACTGTACTTGTAGCGATCGCTTTCGTAGTCGCTCTCATAGAGTCCCAGTCGGTTGGGCAGAACCGGAGGCGGTGGTCGATAGGTAGACCCGCTCAGGAGGGGCTTTGTTTGCTGAGGTGGTGCTGAAGCCGGTGTCAAGGTGGGAACCGAATGGGGTAGGACTTTACTCGGTCCTTGGATCAGATTCTGTTCCAGTTTTTGCTCCATACTCTCCACCAGGGAACGACGACGCGTCGTGGTGTCTTCTACTTTGGGTGCGAAGCAAATTTCCGGGGGAGTTCCAGGTTCCAGTTGCACGTTAACGATATGAGTCACCGGAGTCAGTGTTGTGGTCGGTGGGGGTATGTTTTTCACTATCTGATTCACCAGGAAGGGTGCATTCAGCTCCTTGGTTGGTGTGGGTGTGGCCAGCGTAGAGGAGATCTTCTCGGTCTTGTGCTCGACATCGCTGGAGTAACCAGTGACACCGCTTGGTGTCCATAGTCTGGACATGGCCACACCTTCGGCGGAGGGCTTGGGCGAGGGCGAGCGAGGATTCTGCTGGGCAGGAGTGGCCAAGACGGCAGCAGGTCTCACTATCGGCTGTCCGTACTCCACCTTGACCTCTTTGGTGGTGGTGGTTTCGTGTTGCACGGTCTGAAGACCCAGTGGTGGTGGGAAGACCGGAACCCCACCCTGTGGAGGTGGCTCCTTCGGCTGGACCTCCGACAGTATCTTGATCTTCTCAGTGATCAGCGGCACCTTGGGCTCCGTCCTCTCCGGCTTGGGCGAATAGCAGAACTCGGGGGCATCTCCTGGTATCAAGTTGAGGCTCCTCAGCTCTTCGGCCAAAGTTTGTGCCTGTGGCTGACGCACCACCGTCTCCAGGGGTTTAAAGGCCAAGGGCTTGGGTCGCTGGGTCACGGTCTCCTCGTCGATCTTCTTGAAATAGTCAAAGGAGGAGGTCGAGGTGCTGGACTTGTGTTCGCTCTGCTCGTATCTGGTGCTGGTCAGCGTCTGCATCTGCGGCGGCTGCTGCTGTTGGCCAAAAGTGGTGGCCACCACTGGTGTGCAGGGCTTGGGCGGCACCGCCGGTGGTGGGGCCTTGGCTACGGTGGGTTGGCTCTGATCTGTCTGATCCTGGCCGGCAGTGTTCGTGGTGATGGTGATTGTGTCGCTTGTGGTCGGTGTCTTGGGTCGGGACGTCAGCTCGGGCAGGTCCAAATAGTTCGACTTGTGCTCTAGACGCATGGTTGCCTCGGTGGTGCAACGATGCTCAGTGATCACTTTCGACTCGGACAGGCCGTGCAGGTCATTTGCACTGGTCACATCCGTCTGCCTGCTCTCGAACGAAGGCTGTGGCTCGCTCTGAGTCTGAGTCGGAGTCTGGATCTGGTTTCAGTTTCGATTTGTAGGTTTCAGTGTATGTTTTTGAATGGTGTGGTGGGTGGTGGCGGTGGCGATGTAGTGTGGAAAACCCATGTGGAATGAGCAAAGCGAAACGAAAGAACGAACGACGTTGACATCATGAGAGGAGAGAATTCACAAAAGATTTGGTTTATTATATTGATCGAATTAAAAGTAAGTTAACAGAGTCAAAGAGAAGAGTAAAGATAGATCGGAGAAGATTGAGGTGATCGAGGAGGATAATGCATATAGAAGTCGTAGTAGGTGGTTAGATATTGAGCACATGCACACTTACTTCGGTTTTGAAATCGCTAGAAGGTATCTGGACGGGGCCCGTCTCATAGACAATGGTCTTCACCACCTCCTGCATGCGTTCCGGCGAGGGTTCCAGGATGGCACAGTCGGCAATGCTCTTGGCCTCACCACCGGCATTCGTTGCTCGGACCATGTACTTGCCAGAGTCTGTGGTTTGTGCTGAGGAAAAATACAAACAAATTAATTAAATAAATAATAGATAGATACAAATTAAACTGTTTAAAATGTTTCATAAATAAGGTAGATAAAATAAGGCATTAAAATTTATATAAACATTTTCCCAAAAATGTTTAGAAAAACATGGAGCAAGCTAATGTTCAATAAATTAAATTTGGGTTAAGTAAACAACGATCTTTCGTTGTTATTTGAAAAATTTAAAAGGAAATTCTCTGCCAGTCAGCTGTCATTTCTTTTAATTTCTAAATTTTAGTTGAAAATAAGTACCTTTCTCGATGATTAGTCTGTAGGAGTTGCCCTGGGCAAGCAGGCGATGCTCTGAGATGCCGGCATCCTTCAGTGGCTTGTCGTCCTTCAGCCAAGTGACAGTGGGATCTGGGAGCCCTGTTACCTCCACCTCCATGACCAGCTTCTCGCCCTTCTTGCTGACTTGGGCCTGCAGACGTCGTCCAAACACTGGCGGAAAGATGGTCTCTAAAATAATTCAGAGAAATCGGGGAAAAACACACAAAGAACAATGAGCATATGGTTAGAACATAGAACATAGAAGTGCAAATAAATAACAGCCTTTGTGTGTCATTGCAACAGATTTGTGGCTGTAGTGTTCGGTACTGAATAATTTACTTGAACAGCCGTCCCAATAATCGGCCATAATGAATAATTCGTTTAGACAGCAGCAGACAGGCAGTAAAAATAACAGAAATAATCTCAAAGCGAACACAGCGACGACAATTCTGCAAACATTTCGAGTAAATAAACGATCTCTTCAACGCGATTTACATAATAATAATTGCAGGCATTAGCCCCAACCCCGATCCTGGTTCCATCCCCACCCACGCCCCTACTGGCTGCCGCCAAGAATATTTTTAAATTTGTGTAAGAAAATCTTTTGCATTGGCCAAGATTTTCATTCTTCCCTCGCCCGGCCGAGGCCAGCTAACAAATAAGATTGAAATATAAACAACAACAATCACGCAGAGAATCATCATCATCATCCAAGCCTGTCGACCACTAAAAACTCATCAATATTCTCTACCCGAGCGGCGTCCGAGCCATTGACGTTTGAAGATCCATCCATTGACGGTCGTCCCCGCCATCATTCCCCTCACAATGACACTTTAATGCTCTGCGCTGATTGATGTGGTACACCCAACATATGATATAGGGTCTATCCCAGGGAAAACATGTGTACGCGCTTTTGAACACTTTTTGCCAGCTTTTCTTCTGCCTTTTTTACTTCATTTGAGTTCTGGGAAATTAATTTCGAAAGGAAGCGCCTCGTGGTGGTCGAAATTTGATAGGTTAAATTAGGTCGTGGGAGGTGCGGACAGTCGGACGGTGAGCTCATAAAATAAATGTATATTTTATGGATTTAAAACAGAATATTCCATGGACTTGCTGCTGCCTAGGAACATGTCTTTGCTGAGTTTTGGTTAATTATTTTGACAAATTACTATTAATAGGCTTTTAAAACAAATTAAAACTTGAAAAAGGTGGACTGTCTGTTGAATTTCTGTAATCTGTAAACCCAAAGCATCCCCACCTATATGATTTCAATTTAATGTATAGTAAATACTCACTTTTAACCACAAGATCCGCTGTGCTGGTGGACTGACCCACCGCATTGGAGGCAGTCACTGCATATCGTCCCGCATCCGCCACGTTCACCTGCTTCAGTTCGATGGTGACGCGATTGCACTTATTGGAGATCTTGGTATGGGCATCATCGAACAGCTGACCACCGTTCTTCTCCACCTTGATCTCGGGCGAGGGAAAGCCATCATAGATGGCCTCCATGCTGACATCACTGCCCTGGTCCACAATCTTGCCGCTGAGGGGAGTGGTGAACCTGGGGGCAATCTCCCGACGCAGCCGGGTTGGGGAATCCGGAATGGCAACGGCGGACTGACCATTGGGAGCACCACTCGATTGGATAAGAGTGAAGGACTTTTGCTGCACACTGGGACTGCTCATCTCCTTGCTCTTGTGCAGCTCCTGGTAGTGATGGCTCTCCACGATCTCGGGTCTTTGCTGGCCCAATTGCTTCAGGGACTGATCGATGTGGGCGGAGGAGTGATGGACCTCGGTTTGCGGAGCATTACCCTCGTAGGAGTTCACCTGCGAAGTGGAGGTTGTGGTGAACGTTTGCTTCTTGATTGTCACTCGTGAGGATTCCGTGTTGTGTTCCTGGGTCATGGTCTGGACATCACTGGAGGCGGGCAGACCGCTGCCAACGATGTTCAAGAAGGCCAAACAGGTGGCCTTGCCCGCCTCGTTCTCGGCCACACAGCTGATCTTGCCGACGGCATCGTGGGTCAGCTTCTGGATGGTCAGGACCTGGCGATCGCCGCTGGTGGACACCAGGAAGTTGTGACCGTGCACGGGCTGATCGTTGAAGAACCAGTGCACCTTCGGCGTGGGCTTGCCCTTGACAATGCACTCGAACTTGATCACGTCATCGATCTGGCCCTGCTTGTCGCTGAAGAGCTCCCTGAATTCGGGACACTGATGGCGATCCACAATCTCCACGGAGGACTGGCTGCTGCGGCGGTTTTCGGGAGCATTCACGGACTTCACAATGAGATGCGAGAAGCACTTGGCATCGCCCGCTCGATTCGTCACCTTCACGGTATACACACCCTTGTCATCGGCACCCACATTGTTCAGAATGAGCTTGAAGATGCCCGACTCGGAGTCCGCTTTGGTGGTTACCCTGTCGCTCAGCTGGACCTCCTTGTTGGTGAGGAACCACTGGGCAGTCAGAGGTTGATCTCCGCTAGCCTGAACCTCCAAAATCACTTGCTCTCCTTCATCGGCCAGGACATCGGACAGAAGTCTCTCGAACTTGGGCTGCGTGTCCTTGGGCAGGGATTGCCTTTCCGCCTGGGCCCTCGTTGCGGGTTCCGCTTGGTTCAAGGGAGTCACCTTCAGCTCACAACTGCTTGAGGTTTCGCCCGCTGAATTGATGGCCACCACTTTGTAGTGACCCGCATCCTCCTGGTAGACCTCCTGGATAATCAGGGAACAGCGATCGCCCTGGAACAGTAGCTGAACATCGGCGGACTCCTTGACGGGACGCTCGTTGTGATACCAGATAACCTCCGGCTCTGGCTGGCCCACAATGACGCAGTCCAGCCGCACGGGCTTGCCCTCGAAAATGGACACATCCTTCAGGGGCAAATGAACGGCCGGCTTGATGGGCTCAATGTCGCTGGCCATCTCGGAATCGGAGGTCTCGTTGGGCAGGCGACCCTTCACTATCACGTTGCAACTGGTGTAGGCCTCGCCAGCTAGGTTCTTGGCGCTCAGGACGTAGGATCCGGCGTCGTTGGGATAAGCCTGCGGGATTAGCAGCGTTACGCGGCCGTATTCGTACTGAAAGTACAGGGGGAAAAGCACGAAAAGTCGAGTCAGCAGAGATTGTGTTTGAGTTCTCGGCGGAGGAACTCACCACACCCAGAAAAACCGAATGTGGTGGGTTGCGTTTTTCGATACCGAATGCTTTTTCGTTCTAGTTTTTGTGTGCTTTTCTTTCTTTTTCATTTTTTTTGCAATTAAATTTTCCTCCTTTTTTACACCGATTTAAATCTTATTTACGAGTGTCTGGGTGCGTGTGTGTTTTGGCGGATGAGGCGCATCCGGCGGCTTGGAGGGGTCTCAGTGTTTATTTTGCCGCAACAAATGATCTTTGTTTTGCCCCAAATTGCAGGAAGCACCTGAGAGTTCAGGTGTTCGACAACGCTTCAGTGGAGAAGAATCGAAAACGCTTTTGAACAAGTGCCAATTACTACAGAATAGTTTAATTTGTTTAATGAATTTGATCCGGCAGCAAGTGAGATCATGTTTTTCGGGACGCTACTTTGTCAAACGAGCAAATGCGTCGACAGCGCGGCAATTAAAAAGTGCGGCCAATGAAATCATTTCTCAATTTCTGTAGCAAAAATGAAAATTTGCAAAAATCCACACACATGTATTTGCATATTTTTGTATACACAATGTTGGCGTCGGCGCCCACAATAAACAAATTGCCTGCCTGCCTGCCTCCGTGCTGCCTGTGGTGAATTGGATTCGCTTTGGTCGCATGCCTCGTTGCAAGGAGCAGCCGGAGCTCTGCCAAAAATTGCAGCTATTAGATATTATATTATAGGCATAAGATAATTATATAGCCCAGCCTAGACTTTTGCGTTGCACTATCTGTCCGCTAAGTGTGTTGGCGTTGGCGTATTTTCAAAACGATTGCCTTGAATTTTCGGCGATCATCAGGAGATTCGCGGGAAGTCAAGGGGGGGTGAAGAAAATGCGTGACTGACGTCAGAGCAGCTATGATTTCTTTTCAATATTTTTTTGGAATTATGTAGAATCCAAACCGCACAACGCCCACCGCACACCGCAAAAAATATAGAATCATCTTTGGTTTTTCTTTCTTTTCCAGCCAAAAAATTTTCTTTGGTATATATAGACAAGATTCAATGTGTATATAGCCAGACAGGCAGACAGACGGACAGACTGTTGGGGGAATTGTACTAGGTGGCATTACTCTATTTGTTTATTCATTTGCTTTCATCCCAAGGCATGCAAACATTCGGGAGAAAGTCGAAAGGAAATCTCTAAGGGGTTTCTTTCTCAGCAAACCAAATTAAATTGGCATATTTATGGCGATTTTTGGACCGAAAATTGAATCTACAGATATTTGTTTTATTTTATTTTATTTTCCTACTTGTATTTTAATTTTAAACAACTGATTTATTAAGACTTCTATAAATGAAACGTGTCAACACGTTGTCTTTAAATTATAATTTATACATCCCAAAGGGGGACCAAAATACTGTCAGATTTGCAATTATGAAAAAAAAAATACTAGAAAAATATTTAAATAAATTCCTTATGGGAAAGTTTTCAAACAGATATTTCCAGCTGAAAAATTCTAGACTTTGCTAGATTATTACCCCATAAATAATGGCATTCAGCCAACTCACCTTGGAATCGCGTGGTTGGAAGGGTTTACCATTGTGCATCCAATAGATTTCTGGCCTGGGAATGCCACTCACAATGGCCTCCAACTTGATCTTTTGGCCCACACGGGCCATGGCATTCGATAGAGGGACCTTGAAACTGGGTAACTCTGTGGGCTCCAGGGCTGTAAAATAAAAGGAAGATGGGAAAAATTATTATAGATGGTATTACTAACATAAAACCTAAATATATGATAAACATAATATTTCAACTTACGTTCCACAATCAAAGAAGCCGAACAATGCTCAATACCCGCAGGATTTGAGGCACTGCAAGTGTACACAGCATCGTCCTCGAGGAAAACCTCCTCAAATCTCAGCGTGGCCTCACCATTATTGTAGCTTATCACATAATCCGGTGAGTCATCGATGCACTTGTCGTTCTTGAACCATTGAACCGTGGGCAGAGGCACTCCGGCCACCACACAGGCAAACTGGAAGGAGCTACCCTCGGTGGCCTTGCCGCTCTCAAGGAATCGCAGGATCCTCGGCGGCACCAACTGGACTTCAGCGGCATTTTCCCGCACGGACAGGGTGGCATTGGTGTCACATGTTCCCACCAAATTCGAGGCACGGCAACTGAAACGCGCCGAGTCGGCGGCAAAGGTTTCCTCGATGACCAGCCGGCAGATGCCCTTGTCGAAGGTGGTCTTGTAATCCGAGTTGGTCTGGATACTGATGCCATCCTTGAACCACTCCACCGTGGGCTCTGGGGTGCCCGTTACCTCGCACTCGAAGGTGAAGCGATCGCCCTCACGGGTCACGGCATCCTTCAAAGGACGAATGAAGAGCGGCGAGGCGTAGCGCAGCTCCGTGAAAATGGAGTTCACCTGGATGTCCTTGCGGATGTTCTCGGTCACTATGCGCTGCTGGTCCACCTGGTCGCGAAGGGTTTGCAGCCTGGTGATCTCCTCGCGCTGGATGCGTGCCTCCTCTTCGCGCTTCGAGCGGGCCTCGTTGTCTCGCCGGATTCTCTCCTCCTCCTCCCTTCGGATGCGGGTTTCCTCCTCCCGCTTGCTTTGGATACGCACCTCCTCCTCACGCTTGGCTATCTCCCGAAGGGCTTGGATTCGCAACTCCTCCTCCCTGGCCGCCTGCTCTCTGGCCAGCTGCTCGCGGGAAGCCTGTTCCCTGATAGCCTTCAGTTTGGCCTCCTCATCCCGCACAGCCTGCTCTCGGAGAGCCAGTTCCCGGGCGGCCAGCTCCCTCTGAGCCTGCTCAATGGCCGCCTGCTGTCGTTGGCTTTCCAGTCGGGTCTGCTCCTCCCGGAAGAGTCGCTCCTTGGCCTCCGCCTCACGCTGTGCCTTCTCCCTGTCCGCTTGGTCGCGGGCATCTCGCTCCCTTTGCTCCTTTTGGCGCTGCTCCTGCTTCAGTCTCTCGGCCACCACATTGATGTCCATCTTGAGCTTGATGAACGACTGGAAAATGTTCATCACATCGTTGTAGAGGGTCGAGACCTTGCTCATGTCGTGGGCACACTGCGATGCACTGTCCAGCTTGGCGCGCAGGGCAGCCTCCCGGCTGGTCACATACTTCTCGATATCGTTGACCAGATTGGCGGCCTCGATGGGGTCTCGCAGGTAGGGAACCTTGTTGGAGACGCTGCTGTAGAAGTAGCTGATCTCACGGTACTCGGCGTCGATCTGGTAAATGATTAAATTTAAAAATAAGCAAGGCAATTAATATCTTAAATATTTTTAATTATAAGCTGTCAGGGTATTTTATTTTGATATTAGCTTTAAAGTTTCCATCTTCTTCGTTTACAAACAATTAAGCATTAATAGCACATCATAAATGTCAACGAAATATAAAAACTGAAGCACGTGTGTCTCATTATAATTATTTACGGTGTCTGCTGAAGACTAATTTATAGACTTTTTACTACTTACCTTCTCGACCACCTCGAAGAACTCGGTTGCCTGGTTGAGGCTCTTTCGTTTCTGCTTCACCTGATCCTTGAAGCTCTGCCACTTGTCGTTAAGCTTGCGCAGTTCGTCCTTGACATAACGCTCGCTCTCGGGATTGCTAATCAAAAGCTGTTGGCTCGTGGACTCCGTGAACTTCTCGATCCGCTTCTCGAGCAGCTATATATTTATATATATATTTATTTGTGGGAGAAAGTGTGGGAGGGTGGAGAGATAATCATTAGAGACAGCCAAAAATATACGTATATATTGCCAGCAAATTAACCCATTAGGCAGCAGCTAAAACGCAATGTCTAGGCAGAGTGCAGCCAAGCGGGATAAAATTCTTTTACACCGTGGAAAATGTATGTATTTTGTATGATTTATAAAATAAAAACAGACATCAGAAAGTATTGTGAAAAATTATCATTTCTAATTGCGTTAAATAATTAAAATCTATTGAAAAGGTAACCTGCAAAGTTACTATGAAAACTATGCTATCGAAATATTTTAGCACACCTTAAGGCATTTTTTGAAGCTTAAACCTTTTCAGTTGATCTCCGTAAGAAAATTAAATATTCAATTTGTAAAATTACTTTTATTTTTTCTCTGTGCTCACATCCGCTCTATGGCTTAGCTGGTCATAAAAATCGGAACGCCAAAAGCAATTTATAACAGCAAAAGGCCCAACAGCAAATATATATAAGTGCATTAAAAAGTGGTCTGAATGTGTGTTCTGGCTTCTGCTTCTGTTGCTGTTTCTGCTTCTTTTTCTCATCGGTTTGTATCTGTATCTTCTGGCGTATCCCTATCTCTGAGATGTATTTCATGTATTCGGCGCAGAGTTTTTAATTACAAACTAACGACAGCTGCCGCTGTCTGTCTAAAGCCCATCGCCCATTGCTGACAGCGACAACATTTTGAAAGTTGCGATATTTTCGAAATGTCATCCATTTGGAAATTTGATGAATGTCGTGGGGCCGTCCCGATCTTTTCTTTTCTAACTTGGTGACCACCCAAAAAAGGGTAAGCAGCGGAGGGGAAGCAGCGCGTGCTGATGCAAAAATAAAGGCGTGCAGGGATCGATATCTGGTATATATCTCTATATCTATATATTTTCGGATGCTATATCTATGGCTACCTCGAGGGTGTGGGCTGTTTGGCCCCAGCGTCGCTGATGGCGCGTTGATTTCAATTGCTTGGGCATTGAACACTAGAATGGGATTAGATCATTCAATCAATTTAAAGTCCCATTTTATCTAGCCGGAAATCTGTTCAGCCTCGTGTGGTGTCTCTTAATTAATGAAAATATGCAATATGTTCACTAAAATTGATTTTGAATTGTAGGAACTAAAGTGCTTTGTATAGGGAACTATTTTGTGAAGTACTAAGAATTTAAAACCCTAATCAAATCTTTTTGTGATTAAGCTACCAAGAGCTTCCTCGTCTCTAAGAGCTCTCTATCTCTTCACTCTTAAATAAACTTCACACTTTCCTCTTGGAAACACTAACAATATACAGATCTCCTGCCGCTGAATGCAATTTCTGTGAATAAATGTTTACCCAATACAAACAGTATAGTTTCGTACACACACCGATCCTAACCCACCTCAATGAACCGCTCGAATCGCTCGGAGTTCACTCACCTCTATGGTCCGTTCAAAGTATTCAAACGCCAGCGACGTGGTCTTGGCCGCCGCCAGACTATCCACACTCTGGTTGTTGATCTCGTGCAGCTGCTGGCTAACGCTGTCCAGACTGCGATCGATGTCCTCGAGGTCGCCGCGGAACTGCTCGATCTTCTCCTGCCGCTCCAGCGTCGACATCCTGGCGCTGCTGTTCGACTCGAAGTGCAGACGCAGATTCTCGAGCAGCTTCAGTATGCGATCGGTGTCGATTTCGCGGGCTCCCGGCGGCTCCAGAACGCGCACCCGATCGATCAGCAGCTCCGATTGTGTGATTAACGATCTAAATTTATCCATGCACTGATCGCGGAATTTCTCGTGCTCCGCAATGCTCCGATCAGCGCCAGAAGAGGGTTGCTGCTGCTGCTGGCGAGCAAAGTACTCATCGATTTCGCGACGCAGCTGCACCGTGTTCTCCAGAAACTGCAGGATGCTCTCCACCAGCGTCCGGTAGTCGTACTTGATGCCATCCAACTTGGCCTTCAGCATGCGCAGGTTGTTGATCACCTGCTCGATCTTGGCCAGCGAGGGCTGGTCCTTGGTCTGAATGCTCAGCGTGGTCTGGATGCGCTGCTGGATCTCGTCCTGAGCCCTCTCGATGTCCTGGCTGACATGGGTGAGCTTCTCGCGGGTGCTGACCAGCAGCTGCTTTCCGTCCAAGCTGGTCGAGGTGAAGACGGGATACAACTGGGTGTCCACCTGTGTGCTCTTGGCCACAGTCTGCGAAAAGAGAGATTAAAAGGAGTTATTTAATGGAGAAAAGAAGGGGTTTGGTCTTCCTAAGGCAATTAAATGGTGCGATTAAAGCAAAAAAATTCTAGCTAAAACTCCACAAAATTCAAATATAGTCTCCCAATTAATTCGTAATGACTCCAACACTCACCTCCTCGTTGTCGCTCATGACTTTCTCGAGTAGGTATTCCACTTGGCGCTTCTCCTGGATGCTGGTCGTCCAATTCTCCAAACTGCTCGTCACGTCGACCTGCCGCTTACTGAAGCCGTTCAGCGTCTCTTGCACCGCCTGTGCCGAGGATTTGGTCTCGAGATATGGATCCACAATCTGCGCAGCGACGCGTCGTTCAAAAATAGCATAGAAAATAGATGATTTTTATTTTTATTTCTATTTGATTTTGGTTTTCCTGCTGTTTTCCTTTCGTATTATTTTTCTCTGTTTTTATTTTGTGTTATATATTTCTTGTTGTGCGTTGTGCGTTGCGTGTTCCCTTCCCAGAGAGTGTGAATTTTCCGACTAAAAAGCGGCGCGTGGCGCACGCATCTAACTGTGGCCAGGGTCTGCTGCCTTCTGGCATCCATCCCGAGTCCAGGCCAGATCCGACCCGGCTCTCGCGACCAGACCCCGTATAGTACAACCTATCTATAGCCGGCAGCGCAAATTGCTTTCTTTATTTATGGACTCGACTTCGACTCGATTCAACACACAACTCGCGGCGGAGCAGCGAAAATTTCTAATTTCAAAAAATTTCCTTTTCGTCTGCGGCTGCTGGGCCGTGTTGTCGCTTCTTCCCGGTTTTATGTGCACGTATGGGGCGAAATGACGTTGTCGTTTTGAATACATGTTTATGGCTAACCAAATCATATTGTTTATAATTTATGAACCCAGAGCGTCGGACTAGCGAAAAGTTGAGGAGGACAGGGAGTTGAAAAACAGGAATACTCTCGGCGATATGCCTGAGATTTATCTCTGTGGCTGGGAGGATCTCAGTCTCAGCTTTAATTAAAATATTATCTTTTGATCTATGAAAAATTAGACAGTCTCGAAGAAAGCAGGAATACTTTGATGAATTCATTACTATAGCT
>JAEIIM010015692.1:0-14720 GCA_018874515.1 Drosophila greeni | reverse complement strand
AAATATTAATATTCCTTCACCCCCCCAATCATAGAATTCTAAATTAATTTTTAAAAGCATTTAAAAATGTTTATATGAATCTAAGAAAGTATAAAATGTATTTTAGAATTGTATGATATATTGTATAAGTATTTCTCAAGTTTCTTTCCTCTTAAACCTTAAACTCAGCGGGTTAAGCTGCCCAGTTTTCCCTGCTGGCGATTTTCCCTGCATTTTCCGACACCCCGTCGGTCATGATTTGCCGCTTAGCGCCAAATCGCCGAAAATATCGGCAAAAACGAATCGAATCGAGGCTCCGCAATTAGTCGATGCAAAGCGGCGGCGGCTTCGATTGCCCCTAGATGGAACTGCAGTGCCATGGATCGGATTGGATCGGATTGGATTGGATTGGATGCGATTGGATTGGTTTGCCGTTGTCGTGATGTGATTTACTTCGTGCCCAAGTCCAGGCCCGGGCCGAGGCCCTAGGACTGTGCACGCAGGATGGCGGAGGAGCTGGCATCCCTAGGCCCGGGCCTTGCCCAAATTAAAGTGTCTGCAGACCGCAAAACGTCCATCAAAGGTGGCAGGCAGAAGGGCAGGCTAAGGCAAGCCAATAAAATTGTCATGCATTGACAAATAACATGGCCGGCCAGCAAGGCTTAGAAAAATAGAGACCGAGCAGCCGAGAGCCGGAGAGGTTCTCTGCCAAGAGCCCAAGTGTTTGGCCATAACGAAGTCAAGGGGAAAAATGGCGTTTGCCGCAGAAAAAACAAAAAACACAAAAGGCAGAAAGGCAGAAGACTAAAAACGTTTCTTCTCCTCCTCGCGGTGCCTCTGCCGGGCCAGAGTCTGGGTCTGGGCCCGAGTCTGGCTGCATTGCGGCTCCCACGCCTTCAAAATACTATATGTTAACAAACACGCTGCCAAGTGGCTGACAGCTCTGGCCGGGAAGAGCGACAGAGAGGCAGATAGCGAGAGAGTGGGGGAGTGCTCGAGGTTGCAGCCCAAGATGGAGGCTTCTTCGGTCTTGGGTCTTCGGTCTTCCAGTCTTCCAGTCTTCAAGGGCCCCCCTGCAGCATAATAACCCGGCCGAAGAAACCGAAACGTGCGCAGATTTCCAGCAGACGATAAAGCACAACGAGGCAGGGGCAGGCCAGCGAAATAAGATGAAAAATAAGCGGGGACAGGATCGCAGTTCGCATCCATGGCTGCTCCTCCATGCGGCGGCCATTTTATCCGTCGTCTTGCCACGGTTTTTTTTTTTTTTCGTTTTCTGCCTTCTGCAGCTGCAGCAACTGCAGAGTTAAAGCCAAAAGTTAAAGCCAAAAGCTAAAGCCACTCGCATGCAAAGCAACAGCACGGCCAATTTGGTGTTTTTTCTTTTTTTATTTTCAAGAACACAGAGACTGACGGACAGACAGACAGATGCAGATACAGATACTCGGCTCGTCGGAGAAGTATCTGTCAGATGGCTGTGCCGCATCTGCAGAGTACGGAATGCAGCTCGCATCGATCAATGTTTGTCTTGGAGTCGGAGGAAGCCTCCTCCCGCTCCTCGCTTGACATTGAGAGACACCGACACCTTTCGACTTTTCTGCTTGAACTTTGACATCTCGACTGGCAGTTCTGGTTCTCGGCTCCGGGGAGGGCAGGGGCGCAGGTAAAGGGGCACTGGTCATGCCCTGCTTGGTTACCTCACAGAATCGGGGGATTTCGGTTTACAAATTCATATGGAAACCAGCAAAACAGAGGGTCTATAAAGTTAAGGTGTACTATATAGTTTATGTTCTTGGCTAAATATTGATTCAAAGTATCTGGAGGGCGCAATTTCAATCAAAGCAACTCGGAGATAGAGGCCCACCATTGCCTAATGGCAATGTCATCCGAGGAGTGGACAGCAGTTACTCCAGTTGCCTTTGATGTTTGATCCAAGTGCCACTGCCAGTTCGTTACTATTACTTAATGGGCACGTATCCTGCGACTGGGCCCGGACCCGGGGGTCCGAGGATGGGCCTGGCCTGGACCTGGAGCTGGCCACATGCGAAATGCGTGTAATTAGCCGAAGCATTTCAAATTGCAAACTTGCAGCGCCGGCAACTGAGTTGCAACCAGATTGCCTTTGCCCGCACTCGTATAATTTCCGCTGGCCCGGCCTAGTCAGAGGTGTGTGTGTGGTGTGTGCGACGCAGTGTGTGGTGTGCGGAGTGTGCGGGGCACTTAGCTTAAGTTTCAGCGTTTTTGCATCTAATGATCGGTCTGGCGGTGTCTCTAATGCACACAACGGCGGCCTGGAAACTAGTTACTTCGCCGATACATCAATTAAATTTGCATTTTAATTTGACGTTTCGTTTTGTTTGGCTCTGAGCTTGATTTATATGGGAGCGGATCGGGGCAAAAAGCGGTTGATCTTGTGGCGGGGTTACGCTCTAGCTATCTAGCGATCAGCCGATCGGCCGATCAGCCGCCATATAGCCCAAGATATCTCCGGCTAATATAATCTGGTCTGACTAGTAGCTTTATGGCTTTTTTTGTGCAGAGCTTAAAGCAGCTGCAATGCCATGAGCTGTCAGCATTTCCGCTCGCAATTCGGGCGCCATCCAAAACGGGGAGTGGAGTGGAGTGGAGGAGGAGCTCGGAGTACCACGGAGCAGCTCCTGGTTTGGGGTCACAGACGCATGCAATTTGAGCCACACGGCGGCATAAATTGTTGCATGTTAAGAGGAAGTTAGCCCACAGCCCATAAACATTTGCTTTCCGAGCACAGAGCGCTGAGCGCTGAGCTCGGGCTGCTGAAACCACAAAATGAAGGCGCGCAAAGACGTTTACATAACGGGTTAGTTGGGGCAACTCACCAACTAGTGCCCCAGTCCACCCCCACATCCACTTCTACCCTCTACCCTCACTGGGGGCACATCCACCTCTGCTGCCTCCCTTTGAAATAAGCACACAGCCAGTCAACCGCAGACAGGTCCCAAAATAAAGCACCCTAAACACCTAACACTGCCCTGATCCCCGCCAGAGATGAGCAAAGAGGTTGCTTTCTGGGTAAGGGCTAGACACCAGAGGATATTAAAGTTATTTATATAGAGAAGTAAGATAAAATATATTGATTTTTGGTCTGTAATATTAAAATGTATTACAATTAACGTTAATTGATCGATTTTATTTGCTGCTTTAGAATTTCCCCGAAAACATTTCCAAAGGAACTCCCTTCCCTTTGCTATAACTCATCTTCTCTTCATCATCTGGCCATCACTGGCAGCCCTTGCTCAACTCCGACACCCACACCCAGACCCTGTCCCTGTCCCAGTCCTCCTCCAATCTCGACTTCCTCCCTTCTTTGGCAGCGCTCGCACGGGGCATGCATCTCTGTCAAAATGCAAGGCGCGAATTGTAAATTTGCAAATGCCGGAAACGCAAATTTTCCAAACTTGTTACCTCAGCGCTCCGGCTCCGCCACAACAACAGCAACTTTTGGCCAAATATCAAGCCGCAGAGTTCGGAGTTCCGAGTTGACTGCAACGAAACAGAAAAAAAAAAAGAAGTTAAATTGGAATTTTTGGCCCAGGGCGCACTGCGTTGGCGTTGGCAAGTCGGCATGGCGAACTTTTGCATTACAATTGGCCATCGCGGCCGTTAGTTTCTGTGATGGGCTCCTGGCACGCAATGCCTGCACTGTCCTGCCCAGCCCCGAAAAACCACCCGAAAAACCCACCCGATCCTGGCCGCAGAGGATGCATAAATTTTGAAGAAGCGCAACAATTAAAATTTCAAATCTAAGCCTGACGCTTTCCCAGTGCCCAGCTGACCTATCATTATGCCCGGGCCGGGGATGATGCACTACATCCGCCGGGCAAGGAGTTGGAGTTCAACCATAATTCTTAACCCCAAACCGATCATTAGGCCTACGCACGAAGACGACCCCTGATCCTGATCGGATCCGCGCAGACGCATATATCACAATCGAGAGTTATGGCCGCGGAATTCCAGCACGTATCAATCTGAAAAATGTTGAAAAATGTGCAACCTTTTGCATAACAGTCGGTCTGTTTCTGGATCTCTGGATGGCGATCCCTGCTCCGCCGGTCCCTGCCATAAATCAGTTGATCCTAGTGCCGCTGGGCACTCTGATGTGCATATTCATGAGTTTGATTGAACCCATAAATCAGAGCCAAACCTATGGGACCTTTGGATGGCTTGCAGAGTCGGGGAAGTCGGATTTGGCAGCTGGGGTGTGTGGAGTGTGTGGAGCTTCACCTGCTCCGTTGACCCCTTGGGATCAGCGGCGAACGGTTGTGCCAGAAAACTTAATTAATTTGACACATATCGAGGGAGACGAGAGGCAGCGATCACACATGAATATTTGGAGTTTTTGCCACCAAAGCAAAAGGAAGAAATGCGCTAATGAAGCTAAAGCTGGGAAATGTGCTTTGACTCGCCGTTTCTTGGACCCCAAAAGGTCCGTTGAGAGACCGCGAAAACAGTCGTCGCCAGGCCATAATTAATCATGCAACAACATTCTTTCTGGCTTTCTGGCTTTCTGGCCTAGAGTTCCGCTGAGCTGTGTTACCTTTTTTCTCCGCCGAACCGGACAACGAACTAACTGAACTGAAAACGCAGTTAGCAGCCGCAGCAAACGCGCAAAAACAAAAGCAGAATGGCCATAGCTGCGAGTGATATTAACATATCATTATGATAGCCATTAGCACTTTTAATTGATGAGTTTTTGCCGCTGCCGCTGCTGCTGCTCCTCGGATCCCAATCCCCAGCTCCCAATATCCATCCAAACCCGGTTGCCAATCATTTGTCAAATGGCAAAAAGCCCGACGGAGTCGAGAACATCGAAAATGGCCGCGGGTCAGCCAAGTTGAGACTGTGAATACTTCGGTGGTCGTCTTCTTTGCCGCCGGAGTGCCTGAGGTCCGCATTTGGGTAAAAACAATGAATGGGGTGAATGTGATGGAGTTGTCCAAAGAGAACAATAGTTTTCTGACCAAACAACACAAGAGCTTATACTAAGTTTTTGGGCACACAGAGATCAATATAACTTTAAATTCAATGATAATTCGTAAGAAATAATATGAAATTGTTGCCACCAAGTACTGCAATTAGTTCCTGTGGGCTGTGAGCTCTAAGGAAACATAAGGACAAAGGAACCTGGTGATCTTTTCTATCTTTTTGATATAATTTCAATGTTTTTTCTCTGCCCCTCACATTGAGTAATCCACATTTAATAGCGAGCAAAGAGCAGTGTAGAAATTCATTGATGAATTCTGGAGCCGAGCCTCAATTCAAGCTAATGGATCCGCTCGCTCTCAACTCCGAATCATTATGGGACTGCGGCTATCAATTAGCGAATGAGGGTGAAAATTGTTTTAGACATTTAGCCAGATATTTACACCTTTTTCCTCAACGGTGTCGTGTTTAGGTTTCTACTTTTTTTTGTTTGTGATTCATGTTGCATGTTTTGTTTTCGCTTTAATGCTAGTCTGAAATTCCAATGAAGTTGCTCCCCGAAACATGCAATTAAATGCCACAAATGTCTAAGAACGTTTACCGTTAGACGACAAGGCCTCAAAGGAGCTTAGTTTTGGGGGTTTAGGAGTAGTGTGCCCCGAGGTAATTCTACCTACGATTCGAAGACCTCTTCAAAGGGTTCTTCTTTGATATTTCTGAACCCAAAACACGCCTCCCCTTTGGCACATGTTGGACACAAGCCCGGGACCGCGGGGACCCGCCTCCAGACGCGGCTCCAATTAGGCGGCAAAGCCAGTCAAGGATGCGCCTCCTGGACAGGATGTGTTAGAAGCCGTCGGCAGGCGAAGTCTTGGCCAGCGAAAGTTGGGACCACTCTGCCCCCCGGCGGCGGCCTTAACGGAAATGGAAATGATCGCGGCGAGGCAGGACAGGAGGAGATCTCGGGGGGATCTCTCCGTGGACCCCTGGACCAGGCAATTAGGCAGCGCCTTCGCGGACGTGAGCGAGCCGAAAGTGCCAGATACATCAAAAGTGAACGCAATCCATCATCTGGCGAATCACGGCGTGATGAGAGCAGCGCCGACAAGTTCCCCCAGCTCCCGGCTCCATCCTTAGGACGGCCGTGGCTTATGATGATGACCAGGAGAGTGGCGCGTTCGCAGCACGAGCTACAAAGGCTCCTTTGCCGTTAGATAACCGAGGCAGGGAAAGGGTATCGGATCCCAGGGCTGACTTGGAGCTGGCTACCCCAAGGTCACAACTAATTGGTCACAGCAGATACGCGACTCTTTCTAATGCCGCCGCCTGATCTACTTTCGGCGGAGAGAAGAGGGACCTGCAGGGGGCAGCAATTAAAACAATTACAGGGACTCTGTCTGGCCGGGAGAGGAGCTGAGCTGAGCTCTTCGCTGGAACCGCACGCCCATTAGCGACAATCAATCTCGGCCAGAGCTCCACTTCCACTTCCCCAAAACTCAGCAAGTCTCTGCGTGCTTTTTCGGTTTTATACTTTGCCGCGCGAATCGCGTAGTTTCCTCTCTTTTACTTTTTATTATTTACGAATGCCACTTGCCAGATAACCCATAATTATGAAATTATTATTGGAGCGCCAAGCCAGGCCGAGCTCGAGATCGAGACCGAGACTGAGACCAAGACCAAGACCAGCCAGTCTCCGCCGCAGCGAAATGTATCTCTGGTGCCGTCGGAAAAGCAGAAACCATTTGGCGTCGCGGCGGCACAGGAAGTTTTCTTGTTTTTTATACAAAGCCCCGGGCCCTGGAAGTTGCACAAAACAAAAAAAAAAAAATTAACAACAAAAGCAGCCGAGACCACCTTAAAATTTGGTGTCGTTCGATGAAGATATTGAGATACCAGCGGAGAATAAATTTCCAAAAACCGTACTACTTGCTGCTTAAGTCCTCCCTCGTTTGTGTTTTAATAAAAAATGTTATATGCGAAACTGCCGCGGGGAAAAGCAAACAAAGTGTCCAAAAACGAAAGCGGGAAATAATGAAAAATTTCGGGGCAATGTGGGGCGTTCTAGGAGCCTACATTTTGAATATTTATTAAGGTCCTATCTCCGCTGCAACATCGGATCCTGTGTCCTGCACAAGCCGTTATGAGGGTTCTTGACTTATTGACCGAGAATGTCCTGGGGCAGGCAGGACAGCAACCTGTTCGGTTGGTTAATTTGTTCTTGAGAGGAGCTCGAAGCTAAATAATTAAAACATTTAGGGTCAAGTTTTGTCAACAATATCTATTAGTTCTATTCATGTGAGTAAAACTAGCACTAACATAAATATAAATTCATTTTGATTTTTAAAGATAGTTCAGGATAGTTTTTTAAACGAAAACTCCTTAAGAGCTCTGCAGCTAGATCCACCCAAAACCCAACCACGAAAGGCCGACGGACAATGCGAAAAGATGGCGATGCTGCAGTGCGGCCATGGAGGGGCAAAGCCAAGGGGCAGGAGCCGAGGCTGCGGCCAAGGATGGGGTGTGGGGATGATACTTTGAATGCGAGCAGGAGAGAGATGTTCATCGGAACGCATGTTCTTTGAAAATTGCCCATAATTATGCGAACGAACTTCAAACTGATTGTTTCTACCGGCAGCACCGAGAACTGGGAACTGCCGAGGAACTGAGAACCCAAAACCGACTCGGGCTCAGACTCAGGCTCAGGCTCAGACTGAGTAGATCCATGGACCAGCCGGGCCACGCTGTCCGAAAAACGGGCGACTGCTGCATGCAACGTGGCTGAGGGATCCCGAGATCGGGATGGGTCTGGGTCTGGGGTAGGGCTCTGTGCCCGCTTGGGCTGCAGTGAAAGAGAATGACTGTAATTACGCATCACTTTTTCTTAATTTTCATGCAGCATCTTGTGGCTCTCCTCCCCGTCGTCGGCGGGAATGGTGGCCATCTTTTTGTCGCTGGGAAGTGGAGTTGCCAACGTATTTGGACACTGAACTTGACCCACAAGACGAGTTTGCGGCTGAGTTTTAGAAAATTGCTCGTTTCGTCGTCGTCGCCCATTGCGTGCATGCGAGCGGGCGAGCGAGCGACTTGGAAACATTTTGCGTGTTGTATTTTCTGTTGTCCGTCGCTTCCTTCAATGAGAAATCTAATTTAAAAGATACAAACTTTTAAATTATGGGGTTTTCTTGGCTGCCAAAAATGTTTCTCGTTTCCCCCGCCCTTCTCACATGCTCGTATATACACAAATGATTGCTCCTACGTGCTGCGAACGAAGAGTCTGAGGCATTTTTTGGGATGCGGATGCGATGGATGCCATGCTGCGGCCCGCCGATACGCAATTTCGTGGCGGAAATGTCAAAAGTGGGGCTCAGCTGCCCTCAAGTGTGGTTACATAACACCGTACAGCACGGGTAATCGTGGCTCAGAACGTCAGGCATCAAGTGTGAGGGCAAATGCTCAAATTTGAATTTGAAAGTTTAGCGGGCGATTTCCACTGTTATCGATATCGATAGACTGTGGCGGTGTGGCAACGAGCGTGTCGCTTCTTGCTGTTCTGGCAGCACTGCCACTTTGCAGGCGGTTCGTCTTTTAAACCCAAAAGTTGAGCAGCCACACTGGCCACTGTTATTGTTTTTAGTTTTAAAGAAATATTTTGGTTTTGTTTACATTGTGTTTGATGTAACTGCCTGGTCATGGACGACACCCCCGCCGGCATGCCGGACCTGGCCAGCGTCTCCTTCGCCGACTTCGAGTCAAAGGCGGCCGAGGGCGACGTCGATGTGTCCTGCTTCCCGAGCTTCCGGCAACAGGTGAAGCACACGCTGGATCTCTCGCTGGGCCAGAAGTCGACGGAGAACCTCTTCGCCGCCGACCAGACCCCCACGCCGACACGCCTGATCAAGAACTGCGATGAGGTGGGCCTGTTCGAGGACCTGCAGCACGTAAATCCCTTTGACATTGGGTTCCAGCGGGCGGCGGAGCAGAATGTCAGCGGCAGCACTCCCAGCCGCCCGGAGGCGCCGCCGGCCGAAGGTGAATCCCTGCACACGCCCCAGGTGTACCCGATGGAGGCGCCAGCGGCTAGTAACTCCGGGGTCACGCGTAGCGACAGCTGCAGCAACGTGGACGTGGAGCAGCTGCTGGCCAGCACGGGAGCCACCAACGAACAGCAGGCGGAGGCAGAGCCCGGGCCACCGCCGCTCCAGCTAATTCAGCCGCAGGTCATCACTTGGGTGTTGCCGGCGCAGTCAATCAATCCCCTGCCGCCCGCGGATTCCCAGCGCAGCAAGACCCTAGCCAGCAGCGGCAGTCGCCCCTACATCCTGCCCAAGCCGAGTTCGAGGTCATCTGGCGGGGCCAGCAAGCGGCCAGATCCCATTCTGGTCTCCTGTAATCCATCGCAGCCAGCTCCGGAGCCGAGCAGCGCCAGCCTGACCCCCACCTCTCAACTGCCTATCAAGGAACGCCTCAAGGCCATCCTGCACAGCAATAACAACAGCAACAGACGCAACTTCTCTGCCCCCTCAAAGCCAGCGAAGCCCAAGGATAGAAGTCGGGACGAGGACTGCATGGAGAGGCGGCGGGCAGCCGCCAGTCGGTATCGCAACAAGATGCGGAACGAGCAGAAGGATCTGCGCCAGCAGAATGCCCAGCTGCAGCAGGAGAACCGGGAGCTGCTGGAGAGAATCGCCCGCCTGGAGAGGGAGCTGCAACAGCAGAAGAGTCAGAGCACCTTGGCTGGTGGTAAGAAAGGAGGCTCATCTGCTAACAGAATTTACTAAAGCCTAATCCTTGCTGAATCTTGCAGTGATGGCCAACCAGCTTCAGATTCCACCCTCCAGCATCCATTTGCTCATCAATGTGCCCAATATGCTAGTGCCTTCGCCCGCGGACAGGAAGTGAGGCCAATAGATGCCTTTATTTATTTTATTTTCGCGATGCCATGTAAATATTCCTAGCTTAGAGAGTTATTTGTACCTTAAGGCCGCCATTTGTTATGCTAATTAAGATTATGAGACATTGCCCCTAGGCGCTTTGGTCGTCAGTGTCGTTTCTGAGCTCACGATGTCGGTGAACTCGCGCTGGATGTCCAGTATCGAGCTCTCGATGTCCGCCAGCTGGGGATAGTATGATACGGCTGTGGTGGTGGGCGAGCGCAGCTGCTCCATGGTCATCTGCAGATGGGAGAGGAAGAAATGTTGCAATAACTCCTAGGGCACAAAAACCCTCATACTCACCTTTCTAAGATCCTGCTGCAACTGATTCCGCTGCTGGCACAATTTCTGGATATTGTCGTAGTACTTCTGGGCCAATGGAGCGCCGGCCGACTCGGAATAGTACCGCTGGGCCAGGAGCTCCATCTCTTGGTTGCGTATTTCGTCCTCGGCCAGCTGCATTTGCTGGTTGTTCCGACGCCGCTCACGCTCGATGCTGTGCATGAGCAGATCGATGTCCTTCTCCATCTCAATCACCTTGCGGCGCTGCTCGGACTGCTGCAGCTTGCTGATGACCTCGCTCTTGCGGTGACGCACCTCCATCTGGTAGGTGAGCAGCATCTTGCGCTGGCACGTGATGCGCTCCTCCTCGCGATGTATGGTGTCCTGGTAAAGCTTCTCCATCTCCTTGAGACGCCGCGTATGCTCCTCCTGCTTGAGGCCGTTCTCCAGCCGCTCCATGATGTGCACCTCCTCCAGCTCGAGGTGCCGGATGCGGGCGTCGATCTCCTGGTTGTGCTTCAGCAAGGATACGGCTTGCTCCTCCTGCTGATCGATCCACTCGCTGGGGTACTTGAGGAACTTGGGATACAGGCCCTTCGGAATGGCTTCGAAGGGTTGCATGAAGCGCTGCGGATGCAGCGCCAGATCGCACCTGGCCATTAGCCTGCGGGCCTTGGAGAGCAGCTTAACGATGTCCAGAGGGTTCTGGTCGTGAAAGAACGAGCGCACGGAACGTTGGTCAGGCAGCCGAATGATAACCTCGCGATTGAGCAGATTGTAGGCCACCACCAGGAAGATGGGGAACCAGGGCGGCTCCGAGACTATATTGTCCCACAGCACCAGCCACTGCTGCTCCTCCAGGACCTCGGCGAAGGCACTAGTTAGCAGCGGCCAGGCGTAGTCCTTGGGCAGCACCTCCTGCGCCTTGTAGAACTTGCACAGACGCTCGTCCAGATGCTGCAGGAGATTCTCGCACAGCGCCAGGTAGTTGGCGGGCGGCAGGGGATGGAACTCGAACCACAGCTGGAAGTGGTTCAGGATAAGGGTGGCTAACACCTCGAACGAGACCAGGCCGTTCTTGGGCAGCTGTTTCACAAAGGGATAGATCAAGTGCGCCATGAAGTCGGCGTGGGCCAGCACCTTGCACCACTGGGCCAGGCAGCTCCAGATCTTGATCACAGACCGCCGCTGCGCGTCGTTGCGAATCTTCAGCTTCGTTGCCTGGTTCCTAACCACCAGTGGCGAGCCCAGCTTCAAGAGTGCCTGAAACTGCGAACTGTTGCAGGGCAGTTCCAAGAGAGACGTCCAGATCAGGAACCTGTACTTCTCCGGATAGCAGCCGTACTCCTTGAGCATTGCCCGGAGCCGTTCTGGCTTGAGGAGACGGCGCAACTCTGGGTTCAAGCATCCGCTGGCACTGGCGGAGACCAGCGGTAGCGGCAGAGGTGCCGGATTCTTAAGGATCGTGGCCTTGATGTGGTTGAGGCCACGGGTCTGAACCTGCAAGCCGTTGAACAGGCGGCATGTGGACCACACATTGACCTCCCCGCCGCCGGATGTTATGCTCAGCAGCTTGCCATCCTTGCTCAGACTCATGCTGATCGCATTCGAGCTCTGGACGATCAGCTTGTGGTCTGTGTTGGCTAGGTCCAGCATGACGGCCTGGTTCCGACCCGTGATCCCGAACAGCACCCGCTCCTTGGGCTGGCTGAGGAAGTCAAATTGGCGGAGTACCAAGTCGTTGAGGCGGAAGATCTTCTCCAGGTCGAAGGATGCAGTGCTGAGGAGAAGCAGGTAACCGTCTACGGTGCTGAGGCACATCTTGTTGCCGTCGGGCGTGAAGCAGTAGCCCAGCAGCTGGCCATCGGCAAAGTCGTGTTCCTGGCAGTCGAACGTGAGATCCTCCTCCAGGTCACTGTCTTCGGAGCCATGGAGAGAGATCTCCGGAACGGACTGCCCTGCTGGCAGCAGTCTTAGCTTGCGGTTCCGGGCCTTGATGGGCTGGGCCATTCGGAGAGTGCTCAGCGTAACCGAGGACCAAACATGCAACGAGTCGTTGGAGAAGCCGATGAAGAACTGGTCCGAGTTTGGCAGGAAGGCGGCAAACTTCAGGGTGTAGCGCGACTCGTCGAAGTCCAGCTGATGGGAGACCTGAAGCGACTGGAGATTGACCAGGAGAGCTTCACGACCGAAGCGCATCAGGACGTTGGCGGTGCGGGGATTTCGCAGGCGAGTGCCGAATGTGATCTCGTCGGGCGGCGTATTGCCCACTTCCCCGTGGCTTCCCAGAATTGAGTTGTCCACATCGATGATGAAAATGTGGCCCAGCTTGTTGCCCACTATGTAATCGCTCCTGTGCCGCGGCGACGGACGAATAAGTCTGGCCTTGGGGATCCGAAAACCTAGGCGCCAGTAGCGTTTGCCCGCAAAGTCAAAGACAAAGACGTTGCCACTGGGGAAGGGAGAAGGATTTAGAAAGGCAACATAACCTCCTGGATATCCTTACCGCTTGTCGATCACCACCAGTTTGTTGCTCAGTTCGTTGAAGCAGCAGGCGCCGATCTGGATGCGCATCTGCTGACCTGCCTCCTTGACCGTATGGTGTATGGTGAGAATGTTCCTGGGCCAAGCAGAATAAGTCTTAGGAAAGGACTTAGGTGCCTCCCAAAGCGCAGACTCACCCGGATTCATTGTGCTTCAACTTGAAGGGATACTTGCGCATCGGAGCATCGCTGAAGTGAAAATCACGAATATTGCTTGCCTGTGTGAGGGTCACGTCAGTGTCCACAGTGTTCAGAGATTCCTGATCGCTGGACTCCTCAAGCTCTAGATCCTCCTCGGTCAGATCCTCCTCTGCACAAGTATCTTCATATTCCTCATGCTGCACTGCGTAGCCTCCGATGCCATGCAGACTCGTCGAAGGAATCCCCGTCAAGTCCTCCGTTTTTATTTCCTCTTTTTTTACAAGCCTATCCATTACAATCACAATTTAATTACTAACTAACACCTAATCTGTCAAAGGACGTCGACATCGAAGTGGACAGCCCCAAATCCGGACATGGGCGTAGCCAGAATCAAGAAAATTTGAATTTAGAGGAAGAGGAAGAACGTTGTTATGAACCAAGTAAACAATAATAATCAATCGCTTTAAACTATATTTCTTAAATTGCACACTAAAACTAGATTGTTGTGTGAAACCCTCAAGATACGCCCTTGGAATGAACCATTTGTTATCGGAGAGCGGTCGGACTATCGAACTAGCGAATGAACCGGAACCAAAATTGAACTAATATTTACTACTGTTTATTTCGTTTGCGTTATGTTATCTGAATACACTGATAATATGAGATTGGCTGAATGACGGTTACTAGACTTGAAGTTGCGATCCTCTCTAGAACATGCTGCCGTAGGGCTCTTCCTCGCGCATGGCATAGCCGAAGATGGTGCCGTAATTAATGATGTTGCTGATTATCGTCAGAGTGCACGCCGTCGAGGTGATCTGTGTCGGAGATTCGGGGATTCAGAAGCTGTTTACACCTTTTAATACACAAAACACTCACCACCGAGGCGTGGGCGAGGACGATGGGCAGAGCGAAGGCGCTCAGCACCATGCCGGCGGTGAGGAAGAGGGCGAACTCCGTCTTCGGGTTAGTCTCATCATTCGGAACGGTGCGCTTGGCTATGAACACCGGCAGCACGGACAGTGCGTAGAAGAGCAGCACGAAGAAGGGATAGAAGATCTTGGGCGTGGGCACCGCGCAGGCCAGAATCAGGAAGGTAAGGCCCATGCAGGTCAGGAATGCGCAGATGATAAGGCTGCAAGGGTCGCAAGAGGAAAATTCATTACTAATCGTCCAGAGGCGGGGGTGGGCAGAGACTTACGCTGCATGTCGATTCCGGGACAGGTGGAGCACGAAGGGGATTCCAGGTGGGTGCGAGAAATGGACGGAAAACTCAATGTTAATTACGCCTTAGGAGGGCTTTGCATAATTACCCTTCAAAGTGGCCATTGTGTTTGTTTATTTCTCCTTTGTCGTCTCTCAAAATGACTCACGATATGTACTAGGGTTGTTGATAATACATCAAAATTTCAATATATCGATATTTTTTCTAGAGATGATATATTTATATCACGATTTTTGATTGCCTATCGAAATATTGATATTTTTATTTACATGTCAAAACAAGTCTACGCGTTTACAACAATCATGGTGTGGATTTTCATATTGGAAGTAAAATGGAGTCGATTTCCAAATTGGGTAACTCTTATGTGTAGTTCGTAGATTCGTGTGATCCAGTTCTTTCCAATTTGATTAGCTCTATTACAAAAAAAAAATACCAAAATCTCGTAGATGTACTGTTAATAATGGTGATTTAGAGTTTCTATAAAATTTAAAATTTAATCTTAATTTTAATTTCCTAAATGGGGGAAAACAAGTGAATGAGTCTATAATGGATAGACCCATCTTTGGTTCAGGATTCAAATAAGCTTCTTCAAGCTCCTGCAAGTCCTTTTTTAAGCTTTCGTTATTAAAGGCTTTCAACATGCTTTTCATGAATGGGTAAGCT
>JAEIIM010015580.1:0-12457 GCA_018874515.1 Drosophila greeni | reverse complement strand
TTTAATTTTTAATTTTATTTTCATTTCAAGTAACTTGATTAATTGGCAATTAATAAAAAAAAGGGATGGCCAGATTGAGTTGTCTAGAGTCTTTTTGAGATCAAAGCCCTGCTCAACAAATAACTAAGAAATGTACTGAGTTATGACACTACTTTTTATTGATAAATTAAATTATTAAAGCAAAAACCAATTAAACATTTTAAAAAGTAAAAAAAGCTAGAGTGTTTATATAGCTAACAAGGTTTTATTTTGTTTAAATTTATTTAAAGGTTATAATTTTTAACCATTAAAAGGCAAAAAAAAATTTAAAATAAGAACCTGGCCAGATAGACTCGCCTGGAGTTACCGATTTTACCAGCCTTTCTGCCTTTCTACTAAAAATTCTCTTAAAAAAACCTGCAACCCTAAGGTTTCTCTCAGTGTAAACTGCTCTGCTCTGCTTGGGCTGCTGCGCTGCCGCTGCGCAGGCGTCGTTTCCATTCGAGCGATCAGCATTAGCATAACGCTCATTATGATCACGATCATCATCATCTTCTCCATCATCATCATCACTATCATCATCTCTAGTACGATGTACAATACTCGATGTACAATGTACCATATACTATACGCTGGGATGTGCCACGCCAATCATGATCAACGCCACCTTGGCGATCATCGCCGAGCACGGCACACGTATTTGGGGCAATTCATTTAGCGTTTTGCACAGTGACCGCCGCAATTGCAGCTGAAGCGTGCAGACAAAAAATTGTACAAAAAAAAGGTATAAACAATAAAGAGGCAGCACAAGACAACAGCAGAAAAAAATTAACAAAAAACTAAGGCAAGAAGACAAAAAAGCAGTTTGAATATGCAAAAGATGTACTTAACACAGCAACTTTAGGGTCAATATCCCCCCTTTGAAAATAGTATTAATCCTTGAGGTCTTTCCCTAAGAACTTACAAGATTCTTTAGTAAATATTATATACTTTTTAACTGCTTACAGGTAGTATTAATCTTGTGCCTCTATCTTTTCCCCAAACCTCTTAAAAATTCTTAACAAAGATTGTACTTCGCTTAAAGACTGTGTGAGATTACCCAGAATTTGGGTCTCCATAATGCACAAATCATCGCACAAAGCAATGCCATTATCTTGGAGGTAATACCAGCACACAGACCCAGCGATCCAACGATCCATCATCGACCCAGTTGCTGGCCCAAGTCGTGATCCAAACACAAGGGAAAAACTCGCAGATAATCTGCGAATCTCCAGGGGGAATCTGAGGCGGATGCAGTTGGGGCATGTGTCAATTATGACGCCATATCATTAGCATTGCCAATACCATTAAGAACGGATACCGTTGGTCGTTGCCGTCATTAGAGGCAGTCGCAGACACACGGATGATGGTCGAGCTCTCCATTAGCAGGCCAAGCAATTTGGCCACAAAAAAACCCATGGAAAATACCAATAGATCCCGGGGAGAGTGGGTGGAAATCGAGGTCAGAGGAATAGACATTTTTTGCGCAATTCCCGGATAGTTATAGGGGGGAGGGAGGAGTCACCTTATCGCCGCCGGGGTTTTGGGAGCTCCGATGTGCCGTGTTTACCGAAATGAATTCGCGATAAGCGGAGGCTAGGAGGTGCTGATAAAAGTCCCCATCGATTGGATCATTCCCCGGGCTCTCAGGGTTCTCTCTGTTTGGTTTCGGCCAAAACCCTCGGAGGTAACAATGCGTGACCCGGCCAAATCAGGGGCTCGGACTAGAGTTTGCTTTTCAATTTCGGCTGCGACTTGATTGCTGCGGATTGTTTGGCCATTAATTTGGCTTCGTCTTGGCCAGCTTTTATTGGTAACCGGGACAGTTAGTTGGTCGGTGAGGCGGTCATTAAATTAAGTGACTGCTGGCACAAAGATAGTCGGATGATTCAGGCCAGGAATCGAAGCAACACCACTCCTCCTTAACTGAAATCTTTGGCTTAACTATTAGCGGGGATTTTTCTAAGGCCATTAAACACACTAAACTGATAACTAGAAAACGGGGAATCTTTGGAAAAGGGGAAATCACTGGAAAACTGCTAAAGCAAAGCCTTATCCCAGCTGACCCATATTTCCCTATGAAACCCCCAAGAGTTTGCTGCAGTTCGAAACCTTTCTCATGCTAATAGCAGCAAAAAAAACATATAAAAAGCCAGCCTGGTCACTCAACTATGCAGAAAAAGCCATAACCATAACACACAGCGCAACGCAAAAATAAAAAACAAATCAAAAAGCGAGTAACAAAAGGTAAAATCACAACAAATTATGTCACCCAGCACTCGGCGAGCTGCATACCCATGGCAGACCCACAAAACGTGCCCGGCATGGCTGAGGCGAAGGCGACTACTCCGAGTCTCTGGATAGTGCAAGTTGGTGTCCACATTATGTCATCCATCCATGGGGACGGCCACCGCAAAGTGCAGAAGCAGAAGCAGGGACAGGGGTAGAGTTAAAGGAAGAGGTAGAGGTAGAGGTAGAGGTAGAGGCAGGGACAGAGGCAGAGGTTGAGGTAGGGACTGAGGTAGAGGTAGAGTTAGAGCTAGAGCTAGAGGTAGAGCTTGAGATAGAGGCAGAGCCAGAGGTAGCAGCCAGCTGAACTTCAGGCCACATCACTCTGTACTCCAGTTAACTCACCAGCTGCCTGCCTGGCTCTGGGCCATTGACATGCCGCAATGCACAGCAAGAAATATGTGCAAGATCCAGTGGTTTAGAGGCTTGAGATACACAAAACAAACTATGAAGTTGCTCTGCGAAGATACACAAACCAAACTATGAAGTAGCTCTGCGCAGATACACAAAACAAACCATGAAGTAGCTCTGCTTTTCAGTGGCCTTGGCACTCACTATCTGAGAGCAGCTGATAACCGAAAAGACATGTTTTTCGGCAACAAGAAGAACCACTGCAGCGATACGTGTAGATACACATGTATCTGCATCTGTAACTGCAGCTGGGAGTTGCGTGTCTTGAACTTGCGGCGCTTGGCGGAGCACGTAAAAGATACAGACAGACAGACTAAAAGTTTCTGCTGCTCCGCTGTTCTTCTGGTCAGTCTTCTGGGCAGTCTTCTGGCTGTTCTTCTGGCTAGTCTTCCAGCTGTTCTTCTGACTGTTCTAGCAGCTCTTCTGGCTGTTCTTCTAGATGTTCTTCTGACTGTTCTTCTGGCTGTTCTTCTGGCCAGTCTTCTGGCTAGTCTTCTGACTGCTCTTCTGACTGTTCTAGCCATTCTTCTGGCCCTTCTAGATGCTCTTCTGACTGCCCTTCTAGCTGTTCTTCTAGCTGCCCTTCTGACTGCTCTTCTAGCCATTCTTCTGGCCCTTCTAGCTGCTCTTTTGACTGCTCTTCTAGCAGCTTTTCTGGCGACCCTTCTGGCTACCCTTCTAGCTCCTCTTCCGACTGCTCTCCTAGCCTGAAGTTGCACCTATCTGGGCCTTAGTAATTGCCATATCTTAGCTCTGACTCTGTCGCCGACTGATTGAAATATGTTCAGCGAGACAATGGCAAATATTTGCGAAACACTTTGTCGGAACAGCCTCAAAAAAAAACAGAGCCATAGATTCTTTGCAGATTGGAATACGCCAGAGACATGAAGCCAAGTTAATTGACTTGCTTTGTTCAGACCGTAGATATTTGCTCTTTTTTGGATGCGGAACAAACAGAGATCGATGGGGGATCCCGGCGACAGGCTGACATTAGCCTTTCAGGCTTTTGGCCTGATTAAAAGTGAAACCATTTCGAGAGAGACTTTGGGAAAGTCAAGTCAAACGGTTGTTGGGATTTTCCAGTGCAGACAGTTAGCTTAATGCCTAACACTGAATACTCCCCAACTTTAAGTCGGAATCCACACCCACCCGAGCTGAACTTGAATGGGGGATCAGCGGTTTCTTTCTGTTACCCCTCTGATTTTTTTGAATTCAGAAACTTTGTGAATGAAATGCTTGGACCCTCACATCTGCAGTCCGAGGTTCGACGTCCATTGTCCGCATTTATGACATTTAGCGGCCACTTGGCCACCGCCGGGCAACGGTAAACCGTTTAGACGCCTTTAAGACATGCTAACTGCACTTTATGGGCGTCATATTTTGTCCGTCGATCGTAAAAATTATCATTATCATTATCACCATGGTAGCTTCGTTGCTTCTGCCGGGTCTTTTCCTGGGTTTTCCCCACACAACTCCCCCCCAGTCGAAGTTGTTTTGCATTCCATTTTCTTTTTTTTTTTTGTGAAAGGTCGTGCATACTTATTAAGTCCAAGTGCTATGGAAATTTCACCTTTCACTTCTCGGGTGGCTGTATAACAGTTATGCAGTTACCCAGAATTCGCCAGAGAGTGTAAGTTTAAATAGATAAGAGTTTCTGAGTACTACTAATAGGACACTTGATAAGTGGGTGAAGTTTCCCCTTAAAAAGTTGGAAAATACTTAATTTAGAACGTTTAGCGTAAATTTTCCCTATGTATAACAGTTCTTTAAGCAATTATATTTGATATATTTTAGAAATATATATATTTCTGGTCATTATACTGTTAAATAGGATAAATAAACCACAATTTAACAGTTGTATACCAGTTGTATAACAGTTTTTTTAGTTGCCTAACCCTATTTTTAAATTCCGCACAAATATTAAGAAACTAGAGCAGCTGAACCTTAAAACCACCAACGCCTTCGCCCACTCACCAAAGAAATCTGTGAATATCTGGGTCTAATTTAGTTAAATGTACTTATAACAAGCATAACAAATGTGTGCGAATGCCTTTCCCACGCTTTAGCAACCGAATAAAGTTTGGAGTTGGAGTCGGAGTCGCAGTCTGGGGCTTCTGACAGCCAAGTATGGTAGATTTAGGCGGAGACTACGAGAGACAATTGCCAAATCATGTCAGAGATAAATTACGCGAAAGGCAGAAAGAAGAAATCTTCAATGCAAATGCCGAGTCCAAGCCGGGTGACTCTTTTTCTTCTCTCTATGCTCCATTCATAATGGATGGGGGCCACTGTCTCCCGTCTCCGTTTCAGTCTCCGAGCGCGGCTTATTTATGTTACTGTGTTTGTGTGACACTGGACGATGGACGACAACGACGATGACGACGATGACTTGACGGAGCTACTTAGTGGTAATGCGACGACCGTTAAACACCCGGCCATTGTTATACAAATGCTTGAGCCAATGCAGCACATTTAGACCACTTTGCAGCAGCAGCAGCAGCGGCAGCAGCAGGTGCCGGGCGGAAGTGGTTAATAGAAATGGAAATGCTGTGGAAATGGCTTCATTGTGGCAGAAGGTGCGGGCACGAGGCCCCTCGACTTCGATCAGAAGTGTCAGTTATGCAATCGAAGGGTGAGGAGGAGCCCCCATTGAAGGAAAGATATGTGTGGGTTGGAGGTCTAATTTGAATTACAAGTATGACAGTATAACAGTTGCTTCGTCAGGATATAATCGAATGTCTTTATACTCCCCTAAAAAGCACCGGGTTCGCACTATGCCCATGAGTCACCCTGCCATTTATAATTAGCAATGGCATTTTCAATTACTTTTGACCAACAAAAACAAAAAAAAAATAAAGAAACAAAGCAGGAACAACAAATTGCCAAAGTATCTTATCTGGTTTCTGGTTTCCTTTGCTCCATTTTGCCGACATTCCCCACTTGTTGGGTTCGTTTGTTTAGCACCACCAACACCAGCTGCCAGCCCACACTGAGCCAAACTATTCGAATATTGGAAACTATTTATATTAGAACAGTTATGTATAACAGTTTTTTAAGCAATTATATTTTATATATTTAAAAAATATATATATGTTTCTGGTCTTTATATTGTTAAAGAGGATAAGAGGATTTAAACCACAATATAACAGTTGTATAACAGTTGTTAGCAGTTTAAAATATGTAGGATCTAAACCCCAAAGAGCTCTCTTAGATCTCTCAATCAAGAACCTTTTCTTTCGGTGCATTGTATGTACTCTGGGCCAAGTTACACTATCTTTGTAAGTAAAATGGGCCTGGGTTCGGGTGCTGAAGAGCTGAAAAGCTAAAGAGCTTGGCGCCTTCAACAGGTGTCTATATACCACAGGTCTGAGTCTGTGTTTGTGTTGGAAAATTACGACTGATAGCCGCTATCAGCTATCATTCCCTTATCGATATTTGTATATAAAAGGCTTGACATTCAAGTTCAGTTAACAAATTGAGTCATCACCTGCCGGAAACTTTTCCAAAGTCTTGTTTTTCTTTTTGGCAGAAGGAGGCCAGAGATACCACCACCCACCATCATCATTTCCACCTATAGGGCGTTGGTTGTAAGCGACGAGGACGATGTCACCCCCTATAATTAATACGTAATAAATCTGGTCTTTTTTGTTCAACAATGTCTGGGGCCCAAAAAAATATATATGGTTACCTTCGGGGAAAGATATTGCCCGGCTAATGGAGCATTTCGATTAGATAAAGCTGCTGATTTCATTAATACTATATATGCTATAGACTGTATAATGTATACTGTATACTGGTTATTTGTTTGCTGGCATTCTATTTGTGGAAGGGGATACCTATAGTGGATAAAGGGAGGTGGATCCAGGTGTATAAGCGTGAAAGTATAACAGTATAACAGTTTGAAGGTCACTAGAATTACCCATATCTGGGAAGGACAACAACTGTGAAACAATTTGAATGTGGCAACAACAGCTAAGCGACATTTAATACCCTCCTCCTCAGGTCGTATGCTAATTAGAGAGAGAGATCCCCCTAGCACCTTGACATTGATGAATTGCCAAAGCTGGTAATGGAACCCGCACTTTGCTTCATAGAATGTCCACGATGGAGCAACCTTATCACCGATATTCCGGGTTGATAATGCCCGTACCCATGCTTATCACTCCCATAAGCCGCAAGTCAATAGAACCTTGACTTATATAGGCTTGCCATACACCCACAGTATACATATTTTATATACTGCTGCAATTGCAATATTATATACTGGGCACTGGGGCGACTCTCACGCCAGGCCAGCCTTTCCATGCCATAATTTGGACGTATTCAATTGGAATCGGAGAAAGTACAGCCCCGGCCCATTGTCTAGTTTTTAGTAGGGGGGGTTTCTCGATTTGAATGATGATGGTAATGGAAATTGCGACACGCTTTTGCCGCCAGTGTGTGTTGTCTGCCATTGACACTTGTCCCTAGCGCTTTCATTCAAATTTTCACAGCTCCAGGAGAAGCGAAATCTATCTCTAGTATGCACTTGAAACGATATTACTACACCAACATTATATTAGCAGCATTTGCATGTTCCCATAAATCTCAAAAGATCGTTGGAGCGAATGCCACTACTCATAAATAATAACAAATGTAAAGTAGCACAAATTGTTTGCAAGTCGAGCTAACAAAATGCAATGCCCCCCCCGATATGGAAGAGGTATTCCAGCCAGGTATTCCAAGCCAAACCCGCCCACCGATCCGACATGCAATCGAAAGCGGCGCTTCTGCCGGCAATCTAATTGATATTTCTGCCAGTTACCTCGACTCCTCCGCAGCTAGAGGGAGGCCTGTGAACAGGCCCAGCTGAATTGGGGCTCGAAAGAGAGAGTACTGCTGGGCACACGGGCGCACATCGGTGCCAATGGGTTAAGGTTGCCATGCAAATCACAGCGCGGCGTTGCGGTAGGTCACCCGTCAACCCGCCAGGTGGTTTATTTTATCAATAATACTCTCTCGGTGCCCCGGACAATGGAGTGGAAAGTGTTTGGGAGCGCCGGTTATGAGCGATGTGAAATAATGTGAAATGGAAATACGAAAATGCCCTGGGAAGCAGCCTGGGAAGCCGACACAGCCGAACCCTTGGCTTCTTTCCTTCGGTCGAGGGAAAGTTTTCCAATAGTTAGCAAGGCACACATTGCTCACAGAATGAGTTATTGCTGTTTTTTGCCTTTTACTTCAATTTTAATGCATTTTATTAGCTGTTTAAATGCTAGTTTAAGACCAATTAGCACAGTTTTTGACTTCTTTTTCGGAGTAAGCATGGTCACACTGAGCTTTTTATAGGAAAGAGCAGGAGATGGTCACTCTTTTCATGCAAATCCTTACTAATTAGGGAATTTAAGTGCTAATGAATCTTATTACATATTTTAAAAGTACTCATTTTCGACAACACATCCTTTTATACATCTTATACAACAAGCGGCCTGGTCACACGAAGTCAACTCTGCGTCACACTGAGGCCTGGTCACACTGAAACTCCGCATCCTTGCCAATTTCAATAGTTTTACAATATATTTAAACAAGCTACAACTTTTCTGCAAAGATATATACTAGCAAAACTTGGCTATAAACCCTAAGTTTTATTTTGAACCTATTTTTAGAATTTATTTTCCCAGAAGAAGCAATCTATACCATGTTCACTGCAAAAACAAGGCCATCTTCCCAGCTGACAGTTCTCACAACTGGCTCCCGCACAACCTTCTTTTCTTTATCTCTTCCCGAAACTAATCAATCAAATGGTAATTGAAAAACTGCAAGTTGTGCTTGACACATGCTCTGCGGATGGGAGGCTGCATCTTCTGCTGGGCCCAGGCCCCCTGTTTTTCACCAAGTTCCTTCTTCCGCCGCGGAAAACAAATCCGAACAACTGGAAAAACAATAAGCGGGCAAATTGAAAAAGGCCATGATGCTGCTGCTGCTGCTGGAACAAAAACTTTCTAGAAAAAGAAAATGTAAAATCTCATTACTTCTCTTGCACGTTCTTCTTCGATGGCTACCAGAGGATGGTCTGTGGATGGGGATGGGGACTCGAGTTGATTTGAGAAAACAACTTTCAAGAGATCATGAGAAAAGAATGGAAAAGATCTGAGGGGGGGAAAAGATCTTCAGTCTCTCCAGTCTTTCATCATCCATCTGCCACCGATGATTTCCGATGCCGGGGGCAGCGTTAAGGTTGCAACTCCGCACCAAATCGAACCGAACCAAAATCAATTTTGGATCCGTACCACTATAACTCTGGGAGTAGTATAATCAGCGATCGTGGATCTGTAACTCGCTCGGAAATTACAGTCAATGACATTGCCAGAGAGGCAAGAGATAGCCGCTATGGGAAGCCTGTATCGAGATCGAGTGATTTACTAATTGCGAACTATGTATTTATTGGCAATTATGTGTTATGCTCCCTGTATCTGTGAGATAATCGTCAGCCACTTCTTTCACTTTGATTGACACGCTTTTTTTTATTTTTTTTGGGCTCTGGGTTATGGCAGAAATTGATTTCTGGCCCGCGACTATAGCTGGGTTATAAAATCGGCAATTATAGCAGCCAGCCAACGGTTAACTCGCTGCGATCGATCACGATCGATTAAGGGGACTGTACATGGGGTGTACGGGGTATACGGGGTACTAGGTTTTCTTTCGTCTCGAATTGCCGCATAAAATGTAGTTCAAATAACTTTCGAAAATAACACAAAATATATATAAAAAAAAGCCATTGCATTGTTGCGGGCCAGTTAAACGCTCAAGTTAAAGTTGCCTCAGTCTAACGGTCGTCACATTCACTTTTCATAAGAAACCAGAGACGGAGCTCATTTGAATTTCTAATCGACAGAAATGTTTTATGTGCGCCTTATTACTATTATTATTCGGAGCGCGATATATAGTAAGGCTGGGTCTTGAGCCCGTTCGATTTCGTAATCTCTTAACATTTCGCTTTTACACCTCGGAGTCTGGGACTGGGTCTGGGTCTCTGCCTTTCGGGTTCATTGTCAGAACTGAGAGTGGAGTCAACCCAGCGACCGGTTTCTGTTTCGTTGTCGGTGAAATTTATGATGCATAATATTTGTTTTATTTGCCATTGTCTTTTTCTGTTTCTGTAACACGGTGCTGCGTTGCACTCTAGAGTCCCCGAAGATGTCGAAATGATCGTCAAGATGCAATTGAAAATTCCCAGAAAGTTTCAAGGGTTCCCAGAAGACAAGCCTTTAACTGAAAACTCCCTTTCTTTGGTAAATTTTAAGTTTTTTAATTACAAAAATATAGCAACAAATAGTTAGGGTTGAAGGGAAGCTTGGAACCGGGTTGGCCTAACTTTTTTGGATATATTTCTTTAACTTAAAAAGAGATAAAATGATTGATGTACTGGTAGTATTTTAATTAATCACCCTTTTGGGGCACAACTATGATGGATCTAATGTGACAAAAACCAATTTATATCTTCTATAACCAGAATTTGACATATTTACTTTAGAGATGATGCCTATCCTACAAATTCCAGACTAGTAAGAATATTTTAGTTGTAACTCAAGGTATTATTTTCTATATAACTTACATGTAAGTTACACTTTTCTTTGTGGGTATTCTCCAGCTCACCCCAGAGCCTTCATTAATTCATTTTCACTGCTCCCGTTCCCCCATATTATATATAGATATATAAAGATATATATTCTCCTTTGTTGGCTACCTTCAACTGCTCCAGTTTCGGAGATAAGAGATCATCTTCTCGGTCTTGAGTGCCTTGGCCGCTAATAACTCTGGCTTCTATTTTTTTTTTGGGGGCTTTTCTCTGTTTGTTTTCCAGACAGCCCCGAGGGGTCAGGGGTCGCTGACCCCCCTCCCAGACGTTGACCTCCGCCTGCTCCCGCCCCTTGGGCCATGCGAAGCTCTGCTACGATCGACGCACGACAAGTTTCGGGTTTTTTGTTGTATTTTCTCAAATTATTTTCAGGGTACTCTGCGTTTGTTGTTTGCGTTTTTCATTTGAGTCTCGGCTTTCGGTTTTTGTTTTTGTTTCTGTTTTGTGGCTCATCTCCCACCTGAGTAACTCTCGACCATCATCTCCCCCGGTGTCCCACCTGTAAACCTCATCATTTAGGTGTAATTACACCTGGGGTTCCTCGGCCTTTCGTGGGTTCTTTTGGATCTATATTCCGATATGCCTTTTGGCTCCCAGTTACCCCTCTTTTCAGATTTGTCAGGAGGAGCCCAGGTAGCCCACATTTCCCGTAATAACTATATTTACCTCTCCTCGGTTTGGTAATTCCCCAATTTACCGGATTCCTATTGGCTGCCAAGCCGCCCAAAGACATTCATTACGGAGGATGGGGCGATGGTGTCAGGATCCCGCCGGTTTTTTTTTGTTTTGCAGTTTTTTACTGACCGGTTTCGGGCATTTTTACTTTCGATCGACGAGGAAAATTTAACTAACTCTGTCTGCGTCCGCAATGCGCAAAAAAGCGAAACTTTAATAGACCAACCGCAAGTTCTAACCGGTTTTCGGGGATTTTCTTCTCTGTATTTTCATTTGCCTGCCCATTTCCCAGAGTCATACATTAGTGGGAAAATGGAAATGTGAAGTTGGAAATTGATTATTTAAACTGAAGAGGTGCCTTATTTATGATGAAGTTTTGTTAAATGAAATTGTGGAATAAAAAAGTAATATATATAATAATATTAAGTATTAATAGTGTTGTTCAAACAATAACCTTGTTAAGTTTAGCTTCTTTAAAACCGTAATAAATCTGATCGGATCATAAAAAGAACTCCTCTTAACTGCAGCATCTATGCTAAGCAGGAATTGAGACTTCAATTCTTGGATTTTGAAGGCATTCCTGCTGCACTCCATCCTCCTCTTGGCTGCCATGATCGAGTTAAGATCTACGGCTTGGCCTGGATCGACGAGATCCGATTCGATCCGATCCTGAAGCTCTCAAGCTCAAGCTCCAGTCTCCATCTCAATCTCAATCACTTGACCAGCTCTTGGCCACTCTATTACTCTCCTCCGCTCCTCGATCACTTGTCCACGAGTCCAAGTGTCCAATGCAATGCAATTCTCGAGGCATTTTTCGTTCGCTGCCACTTATTTGGGTCACGGACAGTCATCATCTCTCGCTCTGGGGCCAGGCTATCCTTGTCTTTACAGGTTTTTCGACTTTTACTTGCATCTGGCATTGGCCAGGCCGAATTCGAATTCGAATTTATATATTATTTTTGCTCTCGGCTCTTTGGTTCCGTGTTTCATCTTCTGAGTCGAATCATGGGCTTTTATCTGTTCTTTTTTTTACTATTTGTAAGTCGCGTAAACAGCTGTTGTGCCTGGCACGGGGGCTTGGTAGTAGCTCCATTTTGGTTGTAAGCCAGTGTAATTGGTATTTAAAGTAAGTCTAATGGGTTCGGTTTAACTCTTGATTTTCTGCTCTGAGTGTTTTTGAGTTTAGTTCTAAACAAGGCTCTTCCGTAGAGAGTACTATAATGAAGTTGTTCGAAGGGAGTAACACTTTAAAAGCTACAAGTTTACTTTAAGTAAGATCCCTTAAACATATTGTGTCTGATCTCCCTTTATTATTTCTGCTTTAGTTTATTCTTCACAGAGGAAAAGCTTACCCATCCGATTGACATTTGTATATCTATGGGATTTGGCTTTTCGTGACACTCGTAAGCGTTTTCTGTGATATATGGTGACCCTGGGGCTTTGGGA
>JAEIIM010015313.1:0-10143 GCA_018874515.1 Drosophila greeni | reverse complement strand
TGAAGCTTCTAGCTGCTTTCTGGGGGAAGCTATAGCTTCGAACTCCTTCCATGAAAAGCTATATCCTCTAGCTGCTACCTGGGGAATCTATATCCTCTAGCTCCTTTCTGGGGAAGCTATATCCCCTAGCTCCTTCTTGGGGAAGCTATATCCTCTCGCTCCTTCTGTGTCTAGCTAGCAGAGTTTCCCTGGACTACTAACCCCCTCACCGCACCCCAAACCCGCCTGAGCTTCACCTCACATACTATATCACCTCCCATAATACTATATATATGCTAATGAATTCGATTCCAACACCGAGACCACCCTCGACCCCCTTCGACCTTTTTCAGTGGAGGGAACTTCAAAGCCTTAAACCGACAGAGGCGTCATAAGTTAGAACCTCCAAAACAGACACCCAACCCAACTGATCCACTGACCCTCATCCACTTACCTCTTTGCAGGAGAACGGCACCTACTTGTCGGCGCTGTTCTGCCGGGAGCAGGGCTGCCGCGGCCTGGTCATTCCCGTCCAGACCCGCACCCTGCAGCCCGACTGGCGCTGCCTCACCTGCGAGAACGTCTTCCCGCACGCGAAGATGGCCCGCTACCAGGACTTCGCTTTAAACACCATCAACAACCGGATCAACTCGTGCAGCGTCCAGGACATGATCCACTTCATCAACGAGCTGTGCCCGCGCTTCTGCCCGCCCTCGAACTACGTGCTCATCGAGGCCAAGCTGAACGTCATCTGGCGGATGACGCGCTTCGACCGGGACCAGTACACCCCGGAGGAGATGGCCCACATGAATCGCTACCGGGAGGACGTCCTGGCCATCCTGCATAAGCTGGGTGCCGGCGAGTGCACCCTGAAGAAGCTGATCACCGAGGAGATTCCGTGAGGGGATGATGATGATGACTTTACTGTTCTCTGTTTACCTTTTTTTTTGGAGCGATTGTGTGGGAGTGAGTGGCCTTGTTGTGTGAATGAGCGGGGGCTGACCTAGGTGACCTAGGTGACCTAGCTGACCCAGCTGACCTCTTGTTGTTATTCTACTTGTTACCTCGTAAGGAAACCAATAAAACACCGAGCTATTATTCAGAACCAGAAGAGATCTCCCTACTGAACAGCAAGGTAAGGTTATCCTCTCCAGGTTTCAGCTGGGTTCTGGGCACTGACCCAACCCGCAGCCCAATTAGCCGCCAAGATTGCCTCGCAGCGATTGACCAACAAGTTGAAAATTGGCCCACAACAAAGTCGTCTAGAGAGCGTCGAATTCCCGGCCAGATTCCTGCGATTCTTTTTGGCAAGCATTATAATAATTATCGGGCCCATCTCTTGGCGCAACTCGGCTAGGAAATTATCTATATTAGCCGTGATTTATGGCAAATAAACAAGCTGTGTAAACAGTGCGAGCCGAAATGCATTTATTATGTATTATCAGATGTCCGAGATCGCCGGGAATAGATCCTCCTCGGGGTAGGTCCTACAGAGATCGAGAAAATATTCACCACAGCTGAAGCAGTTCCCACAAGGAGGAGCCAGGTCCTGGCTGGCTAATCGATTCCCTATACAAGTGAAGACCCTCGTAGGGGGTTCCCCCTGGTTTTTGGTTGTACAAAAGCTTTCTTTAATGGCGCATTCGGGGGACGCACACACACGCACAGTCATAATGGAATAACAATAATTTCTCTAGTACAATTTGCATATGGATTCACGTACTTAAATGTAGGGGTAAACGAGGGTAAGGGTCAGGGGTCAAGGTGGTTGCCTATACATAAATAATCGTATATGCTACATCTATGGCATACATACATACAGGTCTGACCTAGGTCTAGGACTTAACACTACCAATAGAAAAAAAAACAAAAAAAAAGAAGGGAGGAGGAGGACCGACTGGGACTAACTCAGGGACATGTGCTCCGCGTGGGCCTTCTGCTCCGACCTGCGGGCCTGGAGCCGCTGCAGCGGCGGAATGGCGAACATCACCAGGCCACTGATGGCTATCATCAGGCCGGCCATAAGGAAGGCCGGCGAGTACGAGTCCGTCAGGTCGTACATCCAACCTGAAGGGGTTTAAAATAGAAACATTAAAAGAACTTTCATCACAAACCAAATCAAAACCCACCTCCTATTGGCGGACCTATGAAGCTGGCTATGCCCTGGAAGAGCAGCAGCAGGCCAAAGGCATTGGTCAGCTTGTCCAGACCCAGAAGATCCACCAGAATGACCGAAGTCAAGCCCACATAGGCGCCGATGGTGAAGCCAAAGGCGGTGCAGTAGAAGGCCAGGGATCGGTAGTCATGGCACAGAGGCACCATTACAGTAGCTGGAGGGAGAATAGAGATCATTAGCTAGGAGCTAGGAGCTATCAGGTAGCCTTTCCAGACTCCAACTCACCCACTCCGCAGGCCGTCAGGCACAGGTTGTAGACCAGCAGGCGGTTCACCCACGGCTTGTCCGAGATGTAGCCCAGGACAATGCGACCCACCGTGTTGGCCACTCCAATCGTGGCTATCAGGTAGCTGGCCTCCGACTTGGTTATGTCCAGCTTCTCGGCATAGGCCGCCACGTACAGGTAGGGGACGTTGAAGCCAATGCTGGTGCAGAAGTTGGACACCGAGAAGATCACAAAGATGACGTCCTTCAGCAGCGAGAAGTTCATCATTTCGGCGAACGTGTCGCGGGTCTCCTTGGAGCAGGTGATGCAGCCGCAGCACTTGGTCTCCTCCTGCAAAGAGAGGGGAATTAATTAGGCCTGGAACTAGAACTAGTGTTCGACCTGCCACCCCTGGAGTCTCCAAGCTCCAGTCAACGAACCGCCGCAGGCCCAAGGCCGAGTCCGAGCCCAAACAAGTCCGGAATTAGCATGCCGGCGCGGGGCTCATGTTAGTCAAATGAAGAAACATGAATATGCACGGGCCGGTGGGCCTGAAAACCCCACGACTGGCGCTCCCAGGGAACCAGTGCTGAGTCGGCTCTGGTCGCCAGCAGACCCACGGATTACGGATTACGCAACATGGAGGCCTTCTACGAGGACAGCGAGATATTCGTGACGGGCGGCTCCGGCGTGGTGGGCAAGGCGCTGATCGAGAAGCTGCTGCGCTCCTGCAACGTCCGCCGCATCTACATCCTGCTGCGCCCGCGGCGCCAGCTGAGCGCGGAGCAGCGGCTGCTCCGGCTGCGCCAGGCCACCGTCTTCCATGTGCTGGCCGCGGAGAAGCCGGAGGCTTTGGACAAGCTGGTGGCCGTGCCGGGGGATGTCTCCCTGCCGGGCCTGGGCATTGAGCCCGAGATGATCCAGCGCATGAGGAACGTCTCTTTGGTGTACCACTGCGCGGCCACCGTGCGCTTCGACGAGCCGCTGAGGGTGGCCCTCCGCCTGAACGTCGGCGGCACCCTGGAGGCCTTGAAGTTCGCCGAGGGCCTGCCCCGGCTGAGGGTCTTCGTGCACGTGTCCACGTTCTACAGCAATCCCTACCTGCAGCGCGTGGAGCCCAAGGTGGGTGACAGGCTGGAGAGTAGTTTTTTTTTTTGCTGACCCTGATCCTTGCAGTACTACTCCTCGCCCATGGACTGGCGGCTGTGTCTGCGGCTGCTGGACGAGGTGCCGGACGAGGAGCTGCTCAATGCCTTGACGCGCAAGTAAGTGGGGACTCCGAGAGAATCCTTCAAGAACTTCCTCACTAATCCAAGCTTATCCAGGCTGATCGTGGGCTTCCCCAACACGTACACCTTCACCAAGAACCTGGCCGAGTCCCTGGTGAATGACTACCGCCACCGCCTGCCGCTGGTCGTGTACCGTCCCTCGATAGGTGAGTCACTGATCCTTGATCTTTATATCTTGATCCTTGATCCTTAATTCTCTCCTTAGTTCTCTTCGCTGTGGAGGATCCCTCGCCCGGCTTCTCCCCCTCGCTGATGGGCGCCATGGGCCTGTTCGCCCTGGTGGGCACCGGAGTCCTGAAGACCGTCTACCTGGGCAAGGACGTGCGCCTGGACATAACGCCCCAGGACCTAAGCATCAAGAGCATCCTGTGCTACGCCAAGCAGGGCTACGAGCTCTACCAGCAGGGCCCGCCCGCCGAGCTGCCGGTGTACATCTCCTCCTCCTGCGGCCATGTCCCACACACTTTTACCCAGATGGCCCAGCAGATGGACGACCTGGACCTGTGGATGGACGTGCCCTTTGGGATGAACCTGATGATACCCGGCTGTCACTACACGGACAGGCGTTGGGTCTACCAGTTCCTGGTGTTCACCAAGCAGATCGTGCCCGCTGTCATCATCGATTTGCTACTGAGGATCTTTGGCCAGAAGCCGCAGCTGATGGGTGTGGTGAGGAAGGCCTACCAGACGCTGGAGGTGATGCAGCCGTTCATGTTCAACAACTACGACAGTCCGGGGGTCACGGACAAGGAGAAGCTGACTAAGGAGAATGCGGGGTGAGTGGGAGATCGGTCTCCCGTGCTAGATTCCATCTTCATCTCCTCCGAAACTGATTCAAACTCTCTCCCCTAGCACCCCCTTCGATCTGGCTGCCTTCAACGAAACGGACGTCCACGCCCAAGTCATCAGCACCAGCCGGACCATGTTGTACAGCATCCGTGCCCACCTGCTCCACGAGGATCCCAAAACCCTGCAACGCTCAAGGATGATCCTAAAGACGTGAGTATCGTAAAATTCCCTTTGTAAGGCTTTCCACAGCAAAGTTCCCTCTTCCTTAGCAAGAAGATGCTCTACCAGGCTTTCCGGCTCTTCCTGCTCTACAAGCTCATCCGCTGGCTTTGGAGCAGCTACCTGGGGCAGTTCTTCTAGATCTAAACCCACTTCCTGCTACACCTTTTTTTTTTGTTCAATCACTGCCTTAACCCACGAGGATCTGTAATAAAGTTCTTCCCAGACTACTCACCTGACTCTGGGAGAGGTTGTTGTTCTGGCGCAGGGATCCATAGCGCTTGATCACCCCGGAGCCGGACATGGAGCGGTTCAGATCGTTCCTGGAGCTCACATAGTCGGGCAGGTTGTGCAGGGAGCCCTAGGGGATAAGAGAACAGAGATGAGTTGGGTTTAAGGGAAGGGAAAGGCATCCCCACCTGGTAGAGGGCATCCGGACGGTACATGGTACCGCTGGCACTGCGCTCCCTATGGGCATCCTTCAGCGGCGTCAGCTGCAGCTGGCTGTGGAACTTGCGGGCGATGTCGTCGTTGCTGGTGCTCTTCACCACCACGGACGTGGGGGGAGTGACTAAAGTGGGTCCCTGCTGGCCATTGATGGCTCCATTCGAGTTGTTGTTCTGTTTAGGGAGGGAGTACACTCATAAGTAATGATTTAACGAACTCCTAGCCTCTGTAATCCTTACCAGACTGGGCTTGAGGTTGTGCCCCACGCTATTAGAGCGACAGAGCGCTCCGCCCGTCACCGGCGTGTCCGTGCGCTGCGGCAGCTGCAAGTACTGGTCCTTGGGCAGGACCTTCAGCGGCTCCAGCTCCGCCGGCGTGGTGTTCTGATCTATAATCGCCGACTTCTTGCCCAGCTTCGGGGTGCTGGGCGTATTCGGTGGCGTCTGTGGCGCTGCCTCCATCTCCAGCGGCCGGAACATGGCCCCGAAGATGATGCAGTTGAGCACGATGCCGCCAATGATGAGCATAGCCCCACGCCAGCCGTAGCTGCCAATCAGATACTCCGTTAGCGGTGCAAAGACAAAGGTTCCAAATCCTGAGCCGCACACGGCGATCCCTGTGGCCAGGGAGCGCTTCGCCTCGAAGTACTGCGTCACGCTCACGATCGCCGGCAGGTAGATCAGGCCGAAGCCCAGCCCTGTCCCAAAGCCGATCGTGATGATCAGGGTGAGCACGTTCTGGGCGAACATGCTCACGATGATGCAGCCGGCGGCCAGGATGGAACCCGCTATGGTCACCGCCCGACAGCCGTACCGATTGACAAACGACGAGCTGATGGGGCCTGTAAGGGGTTGAGAGATTAGGACAGAGTTTTATGGAGAGCTAAATGCCACTCACCTGAAGAGAAGGTCACCCCCACCATTATGGAGGCTATCCAGGCCGTGTAGCCCTTGCCCTCGTTGAAGTATTCCAGGAACTCATTGTAGAAGATGCCAAAGGAGTAGGTCATGCCATCGGCTGCAGATTGGGAAGATGGAGAGGTGTTAGTAAAGGAAACTGCTTAAGCCTGGACAACCCTTAGCCATAAATCAGTTTAGTTGGTCAATTAATTACGACTTCCAATTGGATCAAGATCGTGCTGGTGGTGGCCACAGATCTCCACATGGTTCCCTTGGCAATTACAAATGCCCGAAGATAAGATAAGAGCTCTCCGCTTCATCCAATTGATAGTTGTATCGCTTCAAGTGGCGACTGTACACCACTCCAGGCCACTCCTGGCCACTCGTAAATCAGCCGGAGTCGTGGTATCAACCATCAGGCCTCGACCATCGGGATTGTACCTCCTCGATAAGGCCTAATCTAACTCTGATTTGCAGCGATTAGAGTGCGTAGCGTAGCGAGGGACCAAAACTATTTACGATCGCCGAGAACCGACTGCATCCGTCGCTCCCAAGTTGGGTTGCCGGGTCAGTCCAAGGCAAGGGGTTTGATTTACGGCAGCCGTAAAGGCCGGGCACATGGTTAGCTAAAGAGCCTTGGTTGTCCAAGGGCAGACTAAGCGTTAGCCTTAAAGAACTCAAAGAGAACTAAAAGACATTCTTTGGAGAAATGGTGAGTTGAAAAGAACTCTTTGAAAGGGGAATGACTTAGGACAGGTACAGACTGCTTTCCAGGTACTTCCTTGAATTCCTCCCTTACTTACTGACTATGTGTATCATAAAGGAGCCAAAGACCACCACCCAGCCCCAGCCTCCGTCCGGCGGCGTGGGCTGTGGCTCCAACTCCATCTCGCAAGGCTGCTGCTGCTGCTGGGATTTTCTGCGGGCTGGAGGTCCATGAACCATGTTGCTGTGTGGGTCAGGCGGGTTATGTGGTTTATAAGGTTAATTACAAAAGAGTGGACACTGGAGGAAGCTCTCCTGTTGCAGATTCTAAGTTCCTAAGTATCCTATGTCCTGTGTCCTTGGTCTGCCTACAGTTGCTGCATGTTAAGCCAGAACTGAAAAGGAGAAAGGAGAAGGGAATTTATTATGGGAGATAAACAATAAATTAATAAGTAAGGAAAGTAAAGTTTCTATTTATCCTATAACCTAAGACTAGAGTATTAATTAATTCATTGAAAATTAAATAGTAATTCAACGAAAACACGTGATGAAGAGGATGCTGCTGATGTTGCTGGTGTTGCCTTTCTTGCTGTCCCCTTGTTGTTGCCTGGTGTCTGCCTTTGGGCTTATCAGCGGACTCGGCAGCAGCCGAAAATACATTGAACTTGCCAAGTGCCAAAAGAAAAACAAACCAAAACAGATTTGCTTTCTATGTATAACACTTGGAAACGGGGCGAGGGGCCTACGAGGAGTTCCTGCGGCTTTGTAATGATTTCAAAACATTGCGAAATGAATTAGGAACTCCCAAACAAGCAAGGCTTTCAAGTTCCATTTCCTGTTTTTCTAGACGCTACTCCTCAATAGAGGTTCCTCAATTAGTGGCTCATTTTCCACATTAATTAAAGCAAAACATTCGGGTTAATCATGGCGAAAAATGGGTTAAGAAAGCGCTGATGCTGACAAGTATTAAGCAGCGTCATTGTTTTTGTGCTGGCGACAGACAGACTTGGTTAGCGCTCTGTTTTTCTGTTTTTCTTATAATTAATATTTAAAAATAAGTTAAATTTAGAAGCGAACTTGTTTTGTACAAATAGAGAGAGAGACGAGGCAGGGGACGAGGAGTATCCGAGGCCTAGAGCCTTCGATGCGAAAAACCAAATCAAAGCGGTTATCAGGCTTTCGGTGACCCGGCGACCCCGCCACCTCCTGTCTGCCCCCCGTGGAACCCCGCCCACATTCGCTAAACATAACGCTTATCGCCACCGTTATTTTTCGCTGAATTCCGCTTACATTTCCACTGTCCCTCTCCTGGTCAGGAACCAGAGACGAGCCGGAGAGCCCTAGCAGCTGTCTCCCCTGCGTGTGTGCTCTGGGGGACGTGGCTTATCATCCGCCGGAGCGGAGCTCGAAAAAAAAAATACCACCCGACTTTTAACGATCCAAACTGAGCTCTGTTTTGCCATTCGGACCCCCAGCGATCTGCGATCAGCGATCATCAGCGGAAAGTCTTTCGTTTATACGGCCTCAAAGTTGCGAAAACAAGAGCTGGTTGTGTAGTTCATCATTTGGGGAGAGGAATCGGGAAGAAAATTGCTAGGAAAGGTCTTCAAAAAGAGATATAATGTATATTATTATAAGGTATATTATATTATTGGGGTATTACAAATATAAGTAATATAAGTATCTATGTTTCATGGTTGCCTGGAAACCCTTTAGAAGAGAGAATCTCAAGAACCTCTCAGTTCGTAATTTTCTTATAATTTCTCTCCTTAAAGCAGTTTTTGCTCTCTTAAGAACTCGTTTTTTTTGCTAGCAAACTCCTTTTCTCTCTCGTTCTTCTTACTCACAATAACAAGACTTGGTAGCGAACGTTTGGTAGCGAACGAGAGAGTTTTCTTAAGCTGCACTCTGAGAGAGCTGAACATCTTTTCTCTCTCTTATCTCTTGTTCTCAGTTTAAAGCAGTTTATTCACTCTTAGGAACGTTTTTTTTTGCTAGCAAACTCCTTTTCTCTCCCGTCCTTTTCTCTTGCAATAACAACGCTTGGTAGCGAACGAGAGAGTTTTCTTTAGCTGCACTCTAAGAGAGCTGAACATCTTTTCTCTCTCTTTTCTCTCTACTTCTCAGAGTGTCTGAGATGGAACCAATGCATACGTTCAGGGCTAAATCGACTCGCCTGGTGATGCTCAACAAAAATATTCAAATATTTATACTAAATAGGCTCGAAGAGGACTTCTCTTGTCTTTTTAAGGAGTCTTCGTTAGGCACTAACTCGAAATTCAAGTTCAAACCCAAAGGGCACCTGGTATTATGTCTAAAAATCCAACTTATATATATTATTTCACTCAAAAATAATTATTATTAATAATTAATATTATATCACTCAAAAAATAAATAAAATTCTCATAAGTAAGATTTCGTTTTGATTCCAGAATGTGTAAGACTCGGTCTTCGTGTGAATTCCGTTGGCCAAACCCCTGGGCTCCACTTGAGACGGCTCTAATCAGTGGCCAAGGTGCGAATTACTTTCGTTTATTATTCTGTTGTGTGCTCTGTAGTCTCTCCCCAGCTGCAGCGCCCAGAGATATGGTAAATGCTACCAGAACATATAGAATATATGGTATATATATCTTCCACAGAGCTGCTCAATCGTCGTTTTGCAAATTGAAAACAAAGCGCAAAAGTTGCAACAATGCCGCAAGATAATTGTGACGTGATAGCAGCAGCTGATGGATTCAGGGGAGGATTCGGACTCGGATTGGGTCTGGAACTGGGACTAAGAGCCAGTGCACTCCACGAACGAAAACAAAAACAAATGCGTCGCGCTTCACTTTTGTCCAAAGTCGTGTGTATTATCGGGGAATAGCATACAATAAATACAAAGAGAGAGCAAAGCTGAAACAAAAGCTAAAACTCGACCTAAAATTGATTAGCTGAGCACACAATCGGGAACATGGGCGGTTACAATAGAATATAGAACATATAGCAAGTCTGTGCCATCTCCCAGAACAACAGGAAGCGCATCCAGAGCGGCTCCGACTCTGCCATGTTGCTAGGATGATTCATCGGCGGCGGCGGTTCTTTTGTGCAATCAAAGACAATTAAAACAATACAAATCAAATCAAATTTAGAAATAAGGTATTATCACCAGAGGGATGAGGGGGATTCGAGGGAAGATGCTGTATAGAATCTATCTGTGGACAAGTGGCGACCCTGACATTCAGGCTTTCGTTCGCTCTAATCGCCGACAAAGAGATTGCGCATACGCACCGTGTGCGTTACATTTCTAGTATGTTATTTGTTTTAATATATTACTATATATATATTTTGTATATAGTATACTTCATCAGAGTAAACGCCCACTTGACCGCAGCTAAATTCCAACAAAGAAACAATAGACTTTGCTTTCAGCTAAATGGTTGGAATATATAAAAT
>JAEIIM010015251.1:0-10832 GCA_018874515.1 Drosophila greeni | reverse complement strand
TAACATTTCAAGACAAATTCTAATAAGGAATTATAAAATAAGCTAATAAAATGTTAAATCTGAAGTTTTGTTTAGGTTTACATAATTCCCTAAATTAAAATATATTAAAATCTAGAAGCTGAGTGCTTGCCTCCTACACATTTCCTGAAAAACTATAAAATAGAAATATAGGACTCAAAATCGAACACAAAATAATGAAAATCAGATAAATACATAATTTTCCCTTTAAAATATCCACTAACAAGGTAAAAACCTCTAATATATCTTTGTTACACCTCTCAAAATCAATGGAACTATTATATTAATGCACATCTTAGAGGAAAATCCAAGTGAAAATTCGCAGCATACGCCACAGATCGAAACTAAAGGGACTAGGCACTAGGGACTAGGGACTGGACCAGGTAGAATCCCTGGAAAAACGAGTTATCTCGAGATTTTCGGGCTTATCGCTGGCCGTGTGCTGATGGTTTTATGGTTTCGTGAGTAAAAGAAACAATGCGACGCAATCCTTCACAAATAAATCATGTCTCTCCGGCAGGTTCGCCCCCCAAACCGCAGAGTCCAGGCAGGTAAACATCGATCCTCGCACATTTCTCCGGTTTATTGTTGTTCAACAGTGAAGGAAAAAAGAAAACATTGGATTACACTAGACGGATATTTCCGGGATAAGCTGGTGGGTTTACCAGGACGGCTCCTTGTCGTCACCGGAGCGGCCGTACAGGGCGCTCTTGTCCCGGAACATGGTCATTCGTTCCGTCTCCTTCTTGTCCAGAAAGTGTCCGATGGCGAAGCCGAGCAGGGGCAGGGCTCCCCACAGAGCCCGCTTGTCCAGGCCGAGAACCATAATGGGATGTGTTATCTCCTTAACTCTGACTCCTGAGCTGTGCGCTGCGTGCCAACTGAAGCTGCTGGCGTTTCCACTCGCGGGTATGCGACCAATCTGCGTAAATCGATCCGACTGCAACAGTGGGAAAGAATATCACTGCGCCGTACTTTCGAGCCAATTGCACCACAATCCCACTGCCCATGGGTCTGCAACACAAACACGAATATAATGAATATGAGGCTAGTATGGGATATGGTGTGAAATGGGAAATGGAGTGGAAGTATTATTCTACAGCTGCTTGTCTGGGTTACGTAATGAAACTGCTCGACTCCTGGCCGGTGGCGTGTTAATTTCGTGTAGACTTGAGTCCCCGGTTAACTTCCAATGGATGCAAATGTACGGGTTAAGGTTTCCGGGTGATTTACCTACAAATTCGGGCTCCAATTGCAAAATTAGTTTTTGTTTTCAACTCACCTACTTAATGTCAGTGTCTTATCGGCCACGGGCTATCGATAACTGCTAGACGGCGCTGCCAACTCGGTAAAAAGGTCGCAAAATATACTCTAGCCAGATTTTCATTATGCCTTCTTTGACTTCATAAAAAAATAAATTTTCATAATTGATTGCTTTCTTTAAAATTGATTTGGGTAAACACAAAATTGTAAAGGGTTCATGCGAACAATAAAAAAGGGAATGTTCGTGCTAATGTTTAGCGAATTTCGCTACTAATTTAAAACCCAGCGAATTGTTTCCGAACTTTGCTTCAAAAGGTAAGAACTTATTAAATATATATTATATAGAGAAGGATAAAAAGGAATTTATTTATTTGACATGTTTACGTTTTTTTTTTTCCTGATTGGAAAATTAACGATGCCCGGCAAAAACGATCAAACCCAACGCTATCGGTGTATCGATTTATCGATATGACTTGCAGCTGTATTAGCCGCGTCCGAGCGCGGGACAATTTTCTAGCTTAATCGCAACTCTGGATGAACTTGCCGTCGAGGAGATGATCGCCGTCGCAGAACCGCCGCTGGAGTTTGTGCCGCGCGGCCGTCAGTCGGCCGCCGAGCATCCTGGCCCGCAGGATCAGCCGCTGCCCCGGTACCAGCTGCCCACCTCGGAGCATCTGTTGCTGCAGCGGCTGCAGAACGTGAACATCTCCGCCGCCGGCGAGGAGTCGCCGGCCGGCCAGGAGTCCTGGTCCATCCGGGAGATGTACGACGACTACGAGGCGACGGAGGATCGGGCGGCGCGGCGCAGACAGCTGATTGAGAGGACCAAACGATGCGGACCCAAGGCGGCGGCGGCCACGCAGCTAACGTCGCTGCCGCAGTGCCTGCTGAATCCGGCGCCGGAGCGGCGCGAAGAGCCCATGTGCGACTATATGGTGAACAACGAGGAGGAGCTGTACGTGCACCGGAACACCGTGGTGTGGACACAGGGCCTGGACGACGGCGACGATGGGGTCTACAAGCGCATGTGCTTTACGGCCGACACGCCGGTAAGGTATGCCTGCTTCCTCAACCGTAGCTTTGTCCGCGGACGCCTTGCGCAGCTGAAGGCGGCCATCCAGTCGAAGGACGACGCCCTCACCGCCATCTGTGTGATGGACCAGGACTCGCTGCGCGTCTACTGTGACGACGGCGAGGACTTCCTTGCCAACCTTGACTTTCCCGTCTCGCAGGTGTGGCAGACCGTGCACGGCCTGCTGCTGCAAAAGGAGTCCAGCCAGGCCCTCGTCTCGCATTTGTCCTTTCCCATGCCGCGGCTCTTCTCGATGTCGCATCCCCTGCACGAGGCCTGCCCGGTGGTCCTGAAGACGGCCACCAGCTCCATTGGCTACATGACCGAGCCGGAGTACAGTGTGGTCTTCACCACGGAGGACTCGGACCTGGTGCTGCTGTACGACGTCAAGTTCTTCAAGCATTTCGTGGCCCGTCTGAGAAAGGTGACCGTGGAGGAGGTTAACCATGTCAGTCACCAGAACCAGGACCTGGGGCAGACGCTCCTGGGGCCCAGGGCGCAGTCGGTGGGCGCCAGTTTAGGTGGGCTTAAGCACACGGGAGGTAAGTGTGGGAGGTACTACGAATTAACCCAGATTCTAATTGAATTTCCTCTCTCACAGCCCTGCCCAAGGCACCCCTCGGATCTTTTATGGGCAGAAACAACACCACCACTGGCCTGGGCAACCTGTCCAAGTTCGGACTCAGCCAGTCGCAGTCCTTTAGCGGAGTCCTCGGCCAGTCCAAGTAGGTTTTATGAAGCTAAGCTGAAGCTGAATGCTAATCCCAACTCTCTCCTCCAGCCGCGCCTCCTTGGGCACCCCGTTGAGCCAACTCCATGGCAGCATTAGCCAGCAGTCCATGTCGATGAAGGAGATGCGCAAGATAACGAACGTCAAGCCAGCGAAGCCGATCGAGCCGGAGCTGTGTCTGGAGCACATCTGGACGGAGAACATTTACGGAATGTGAGTAATGATAATCCCACTTATAACCCAACTAAAACCTATACCCTTCCTCCTCCCAGACAACGTGAGCAATGCGAGATGGCCAGCCGAGCCTTTATACACACCGATCTGGTGGGCCAGACGTTTCTGTGCTACCTCCTCGCCCGCTCCTGCCGCCTCCAGATGGTCCGGCTCACGGGTTACGGCAGCAGCGACGTGCAGCTCTCCACGCTGGCCACGACGCTGGCGGCCAAGGATGCGGTGGGGCTGAGCAGACTGCAAATGATTGCGGTGCTCGATCCCAGCGGTAGCCTGATCCTCTACACCGGCACCGTGCTCATCTCCAAGGTGCACATAACGCCGCTGCTAGCACCTACGCCATCGCCAGTACCGCCGCCTCCTGCTGCACCGAGTCAGTTGAAGACTTCGGTGGCCCCAGGGGCGTCCTGTGGTGCTGCGGGCAACTCTTCCTTCGTGGAGGTGCGTCGGAGCAGTCTGCTGCCCACCAAGGCGCCAGTTGATCTGGCTGGCTTTGATGAGGAGCTGCACATGCTGTCGCCGATCCTGCCCCAGGCGGTGTCCTATGCCCAGCGGCAGGCGCACAACGTATGCAAATCGCTAAGGGATCCGGCGGGGAACAGGCTGACCCTGGTGTACGCCACCGGACGGATGCTGCGGATATCCCTGCCCCTGCTGAACGACACCCGCCTGCTGACGAGATGCGTGGCCACGCTGCGCCAGGTCCTGAGTCCCAGCCAGTTCCTGCACTTCGTGATCCGCTGGTACAGCGCCAGGAATCCCCCGGGGTCGCGGGACTACTCCATTGAGCAGGAGTGGCTGCTCTTCCGCAGCACGCTCCTCGCCCTGATGGGCCTCACCGCTGCGCCCGATGTGGAGGCCGCCGGGGGCTATGGCCGGTGTGCGACGCCGCCGCTGAATGCGAACTTTGGGATGAGCGGCGGTCCTGGGTCCAACTCCGGCTCCAACTGCAGCTCCACCTCCACGCTGGGACCCCAGGACGAGCCGAAGAAGCGGCGGAAGTACAACGACTGCGAGGACTACACCGACGACGACTGGGAGTTCCTGCTGCTGCAAACCACGCTGGCTCCCTGCGGCGCCGACGGGCACAGCTACAGCGTGGACGTCGGCGCGCCGCTCTTCCAGATGATCCCCGCCATATTCTACAGCCTGCACCTGCTCTACGAGGACCTCAAGCTGGACGCCGTCTTCCACGCGGCGCTCCCCTACCTGGCCACGGTGACTGCCTGACGGCGTAGTGCGTAGTCCCCGGAGCCTAATCCCTGTAACATTCTCTCTCTCTCTCTCAATTGCAGTTCCTCCACCAGCTGGCCATCGACATGCAGCTGGAGAGCTACGTGCTGCACTACATCCTCGACTTCCCGGAGCTGAGCCATCGGACGGGGAAGCTGGCGCTGCTGGGCGCCGCGCATGGAGCCATGATGCTGCACCAGGAGCTGCTCCGGGTGCCCGCGCCGAGTATATTCGCCCAGCTGGAGCACATAGTGATCGGCGAGGAGGAGGTGCTGCCCTACAGCTTCGTGAGCAACGTGAACGAGCGGAGTCGCAACCTGCTGCAGCTCGTCTCGCTGGTGGTGCACGGGCACGAGCGCCTCAAGCACTGGTGGCAGCTCCTCGAGCTTCCCGAGGCCGTGCAGGGTAACTATCCGCGGAGGGTGAAGCGCAGCATCACGGCGAATGCGCCGCGCAGCCATCAGCTGCTGGAGCTAATCCTGGCCATGCGACTGACACGGCGGGACATTGAGCGGTTTCCGGCGGGCGTGCATCTGATAGTTGCCGAGGCGCTGGAGGAAGCGCGTCTGGAGCCGCCGCTCGGCTGCAGCACGGCCACCTACGACCTGATCCTGCGCCCCGAGCTGGCCGAGCACACGCAGCTGCCGTTCCTGGAGGCGTGCATCGGGCAGCCGCACTGCGGCAAGGTGTACAAGGAGGACTCGCTGTCGGCCAGGTGCGCCCCAACGGCCGGCACGTTGCCCGATCACGACACCTCGGACCAGATGCGATACGACGACATGGACAACATGGACACGAAGCTGCTGCGACTGCGCTTCCCGGACGATATGCGCGTGGAGGAGGTGCGCCGTCTGCTCAACAGCTCGGAGCCGGTGCTAATCGAGGTGCAGCAGTCGCCGGGGACCAGCGACCACGAGTTTATCGAGGAGCAGGAGAAGCAGCTGTTCGCTTTGTGCGCAAGGACAATGACCCTGCCCCTGGGCCGGGGCATGTTCACGCTGCGCACCATGATGCCGCGGCCGAGCGATAGCCTGTCCATGCCGAGGCTGTGCCTGGTGGGACGGGAGCCGATCAAGGGCACCACCATCGAGATGCAGCAGATCGAGTTCCCCGCCAACATGCACATGTGGCCGTCGTTCCACAACGGCGTCGCCACCGGCCTAAAGATCTCGCCCCAGACCCAGGACATTGACTCCACGTGGATTGTGTACAACAAGCCCAAGGCCCAGGCCAACAATGCCCTCGAGCACGCCGGCTTCCTGATGGCCCTCGGCCTCAACGGCCACCTGAAGAGCCTCTCCTTCATGAGCCTGTACAAGTACCTCGTCAAGTGCGACGAGATGACCAACGTGGGCCTGCTGCTGGGCATCTCGGCCGCCCATCGCGGCACCATGGACACGAAGACCACCAAGCTGCTGAGCGTTCACTTGGAGGCCCTGCTGCCGGCCACCGCCATGGAGCTGGACATACCGCAGAGCACACAGGTGGCTGCCTTGATGGGCATCGGCCTGCTCTACCAGGGCTCCGCCAAGAGGCACATAGCAGAGGTGCTGTTGCAGGAGATTGGACGGCCACCGGGTCCGGAGATGGAGAACAGCGTGGAGCGTGAATCGTATGCCATGACGGCTGGACTGTCGCTCGGCCTGGTCACCCTGGGACAGGGTGAGTCGCCGGCGGGTCTGAGGGATCTCCAGCTACCGGACACGCTGCACTACTACATGGTGGGAGGCGTGAAGCGACCCATCAGTGGTTCCCAGAAGGAGAAGTATCGGCTGGCGTCGTTCCAGGTGCGCGAGGGCGACAACGTCAACATAGACGTGACGGCGCCGGGAGCCACACTCGCTTTGGGGTTGATGTTCTTCAATTCGGGGAATGCGGCCATTGCGGAGTGGATGCAGCCGCCGGATTCGCGCTATCTACTGGACATGGTGAGGCCCGACTTTCTACTGCTGCGCACCATAGCCCGGGGCCTGATCCTGTGGCAAGATGTCCGGCCGGACAACGAGTGGTTCCAGGCGCAGTTTCCGCAGGCTCTGCGCGTCCATTTGCGGCTCTCGGCGACGGCGGAAGAGGATGTAGCCTCCGATGACGGCGATGTGGACTATGAGGCCATCACGTAAGCAACCAAGGAGAATCAGAAGGAGATGGAGCCTCCTATGATACTAAAAATCCCTTATTTCCCTTCCAGGCAAGCCTACTGCAACATCATGGCCGGAGCCGCCTTCTGCATTGGCCTCAAGTACGCTGGGACGGAGGATCCGGTAGCCTTTGCCACCCTGCGGGCGGTAATCAAGGAGTTCCTGCGCTTCCCCAGCTCGCCGATGATCGACTGTGCCGGCCGCACCACCGTGGAAAGCTGCCTGATGGTGCTGCTCATCAGCATCTCCCTGGTTTTCGCCGGCTCCGGCAACTGCGAGATCCTGCGCATCATCCGGTATCTGAGGTCGCGCGTCGGGCCGCAGTATCCGCACATCACCTACGGCTCCCACATGGCCATCCACATGTCGCTGGGGCTGCTCTTCCTGGGCGCCGGCCGGTTCACCATCGCCAAGACGCCGGAGTCGATATCGGCGCTGGTGTGCGCCTTCTTCCCCAAGTTCCCCATCCACAGCAACGACAATCGGTGAGGATAAAGCAGGTTCTGTGTGGCGATGAGACCCGCCTACTTATTGCATATTTCCTGCCCGAAAAAGGTACCACCTGCAGGCCCTGAGGCACCTGTACGTCCTGGCCGTGGAGCCGCGTCTGTTCCTGCCCCGCGACATCGACACGCACCAGCTGTGCCTGGCCAACATTTCGGTGCTGGAGATTGGGGCCACGGAGATGCGGCGCCTGCCCATCGCCCCGTGCATCCTGCCCGAGCTGAGCAGCCTCCAGCTGGTGGTGGTGGACGACGAGAACTACTGGCCCGTGCGCTTCGAGCGATCCCGGAACTGGCATCAGCTGGAGAAGGCACTCGAGATGAGTGCTCCGATCGATATTAAGAAGCGGACGGGCTGCCTGTCGCACCTCGAGGATCCGGACCGGCTGAAGAGCATGCTGGCCCAGACCCTGACCATGGAGCAGAGCATCTGCTGGCAGATCGACATCAACGATCTGCATCAGTTCGGGAACGAGCGGCTGGTGAAGCCGTTCCTCAACCGCTGCCTGTCCACGAAGGGCACGGACTTTAGCTACCCGGAGCTGGTGAAGCGCCACCAGATGATGCTGCTCTTCTACAATGCGGTGGTCAAGGATCGGATACATCTGCTGCCCGTCTACCTGACGCTATACGACGTGAGTACTTGCCTGGAGATCCTCTCAGAGATTTACAATTATTCCTTTTTCCAGCACGTGACCAAGTCCATGATAAACAACATCGACGTGTGGCAGATGAAGCTGATAGACGCTTACTTGAGCCGCAGGGATTTGGCGGAGGAGCATCCGCTCATCTCCGTGGAGCTCATCCAGATGATGCAGGAGCTGTTCAAGCAGGAAATGGAGGACTCCACGTCGGAGCTGTGCCTGCCGCTGCGTGAGTTCCTCAGCCAGAAGCGCCTGGAGCCCAGCTATGTGACCACCATCAGTGGTCCGGATTTGCAGCGCGCCTTCTGCGTGATCAACTACTACAACCTGATGCCCAACATGCTGAGTGGCGTGGACCTGAGCACGGGCACCGTCAACTACATGCGGATACTGTACGAGTGCCGGCAGCTGAACCTCGAGGCGCACACCATCTTCGGCCTGCTGAAGATCCTGCAGGCCCTCGACAACACCACCGAGGTGGTGGTGACCCTGGACGAGGCCTCGCTGCTGGCCTACTCGATGGCCAGCCAATGAGCCAGATGAGCGAATTTGTTAGTTAAGCTAGAGAACCCATTGAGTGTATAATATTTTGAGTGCTCCAATGCGCCCTATGAGTTCGATTCTGAAAGTGTGTTAACTCTCTAGGAGATCGATCCCCGGTCTCGTATTAAATTTGTAGTGTCTTAATGAAGTCGAAAGTCATTCTTATATCTGCTGAATACTGTTTGTTCAGAGTATCCAGAGACCTTCTAGTAGTAGCCACGAGATGTATAATGAAATGTCGCACTATTAATGCAAGTTGAAGTATCTCAAAATCGAAAAGTTTATTATAAAATACGGTATATATATGGAATACAAAATACGCTTGAGATTAATGCATGCCTCCGCTGGGGCTGCTTCGTCAGCCAACCTCAGCCCTATATTAAATTGTATGTAAGTTATAAAAAAGACACAAAAATATATGTACAATCAAACACTATACGATATATATATACTATATACTTTGTATAACAATCAAGCCTAGGCTATAAAGACGTCGTACGTACGTAGAAAATTCAGCAACATTTTGAGCTCGGCTCACACTATCCGCTCTGCCTCGCCAGCGGTGGCCTCATTGGTCATTGTGCGTCCACAGCATCGGTTGTACATGTAGATTCCCAGCAGAGGCAGCGGTGTCATCACCGCCACGGCCACCGGCACCACTGTGGTGATGTCCCCCACCGGCGATCCCAGTGCTCCCAGGAGCAGAAAGATGGCTATGCCCGTGTTCTGGATGCCCACCTCGATGGCAATGGTCAGCGAGTCGGCGGCGTTCTGGTGCAGCAGCTTGGACGCTAGCCAGGCGAAGAGGTAGCCCAGCGAGGGCAGGGCCAACCCGGCCACGACAATCTGCCAGGAGAACAGGTAGAACAGATAGTAGTTGGTGATGATGGCGAACACGATGATGATCAGCAGCAGGCTGGCGGAGATGGGCTTCAGCAGGCGGACCAGCACCCGGGTGAGTCGCGCCGATCGCTTCTGGATGAGCAGGCCGATGAGCAGCGGCACAATCAGGCCGGCACAGTAGGTGGCGATCTTCCGGTACGGCACCTCCATGCCCGCCCGCTCGAAGATCAGCTGGCCGAGGGTGAATGTCCACAGCGGGATCGTGGCAAAGGCGGCCACATTGCCGACGGTGGTCATTAGCACCGAGAGGTGGATATTGCCGCCGAGCACGGCGCTCCAGGTGTTCGAGGCCCCGCCGCTGGGCGAGATGCCGGTGAAGAAGAGCCCGAGCTGCATGGCCGGAGACTGGGGGAAGATGAAGACGCCGAGGGCGTAGCTGAGCAGGGGCATCCCCACCAGCTGCATAACGAGGCCGATGGAGGGCCCGATGGGCCGGCTGATCAGGCCGCGCAGCACCTCCAGATTGAGGGCGGCTCCGAAGTTGATGTACAGCAGCGACATTAGCACGATGATCGAGCCGAGGAAGATGTGGTCCAGCACGCGGTTCGGCCGCTGCACGGTCACCTCCAGCTGGCTGTCGGTGCTCCAGTCGGTGGGCGGCTCGCTGCTGTTCCGCGAACGATCGTGCAGCCGCACCGTCACATTGGTCAGGCCCAGAAAGTAGGCCTCCACGTTGATGGGGCCGCTCCAGTCGCGGGTCTGCGGATCGAACAGGCTCAGCGGTATGGTGGCGTTCTCCTCGGGCACGCCGACCAGTCCCTCGTCGAGGCTGTGCAGGCGGAACACGAAGCGCTCCGGCTGGTGCAGCGTCGCCGGAGCCACATTCTCCAAGACGAGCTGCACCTGCGTACTGTTGCCCATGGTCAGCCTCAGCGCGGACGGGCGAAAGTGGGCCATCCAGCAGCGGGCGGTTGGGGCCAGGCCTGCGGCCAGCACGAGGAGCAGGAGACCACAGAATCCGTTTCCCATTGTGGGTGATGTAATTTCGGGTCCGAAATGCCGGGATTTATCACCCCTTTCACACTTGACGAGTTGTGCGGGCAAAGTGAAGTGAAAAACAACGCCAATCACATAACCAAAACAACTCTCAAAATAACGGCATGTGTTTGTTGCTTTTTTTTACCGCTGCAATTGCAAGTGCAAGCGGGACGGCTATACTGGAGCACTTACTGCACTTGGCGCTCGGCTTGGGAGCGAGAGCGAGACAGACAGACCTAGCTCGTGAACAGGTCGCGATCGACGGCATCTGATCTGTCATCTCTAATCGCGAATACCCTACACCCGTGTCGGGGATGTCGATAAGCGAAGAGCGCAGATGTGCGACTGGAAATAAATCCGTTGAGTCACTCTATCTCGCGCGACATATGTTTTCTTTTAATTTAATTAAGATTATAAAGTTATGCAGGGTCATGGAGCAATTTCGGTTGTTTTTAAAAGATTTCCGCATGTGGTCGGTCTTGGAAACATGCTATTATTAGGCTTATAAATCTAGGGATTTCGTGTGTGACCCCTTAACCCATGTAATATTGTAATCTAATCCTAATATAATAAAAT
>JAEIIM010015221.1:0-14224 GCA_018874515.1 Drosophila greeni | reverse complement strand
TTGTAAAATAATGCAATAAATAAAGGGAAATATTTATGAAAAAATCAAATAAATGTAAAAATCCTTTTAAAAGGGTTGTGAATGTAAACATTCCATTTTATTTAAATATTTAAAATATTTTAATTCCTTATAAGTTCTTTCTTTTCTATATTTTAAAATACAAAAATATTGCAGTCCTTTTTTTTAAGTGAGTTTTGAAAAGCTCTACCAGAAAACTGGGCCTGCACGCCGCTTAGCGGTTGAGGTCCTGTTCCCGGGCCATATCCTGCCAGATGCCGGCCGCAACTTTTCCGAGCTCACCTTGTTAATAAAGTCAAGTGAATGCGCTTAATCAACACGTGAGAGGAAAGGAGGAGCCTGGCAAAGGATGCGCCCGACTTCCTGTCAGATGCAAATACACACCTACACAATCTCACTCACACACTCACTTTTTTCTGAGGAAAAATTAATTAAATAAACTCGTAAAAAAAGGCCAACGAGCTTACTTTTGTGCAGTTGAAAAAGAAATTTTCCGTTTCATTTTTTGTTAAGGATTTTTCATTCGGCGTCTTTTCGTTTTGTTTGTACTTGTTTTGTATTTTTTTTATGTGTTCCCGTCAAAAGCCGAAAAAACGCGTCGGTCGGCGGGCACAAAAGCCAAACTCATTGCCATTAAAAACGCATTATCCTTTGTGCCTTTTTATGACTTTTCATTTGAAGAGCCCGTGGAGAGGCGATCCTGGCCCTGCTGGTTGCGTGTTTATTTGCTGTCGAGCTGTAAAAAGCAACTCAATATGATAATGCATACATCCCAGCTGCCGGAGATATATAATAATATATATAAACTCGCAGCCGGATAAATCTAATGAAGAACAATCGCATAACTCATGGCCAGGACGACAATATTAAAACGCGTTTGCCAAGAAAAAGCAAGGAAGCAGCCTAAGCAAATGGCAAAATATTTTTACAAAGCCCAAAGTCTGTTGTTGTATTTCAACTGGGATTTGCCAATTTAGGCGCCTCTTTTGCGATTGTCTGCCAAAAAAAAGGCTTACATTGGGATTTTTATTTGATTGCTCAAACGAAAGCAAAAAAGCCAAATGGAAAATTGCTTTGACTTGGGAGCCGGGAGCCCAGCCCCTCGGGGTGCCTTTTGAGTGGGAATAACTCGAGAATAATCATTTACAATGCCGCCCAAATGGATTGGGAGAGAGAATTGAATTATCCGCAAGTGGCAGACAGCCGAGGGGATCCCCCGATAGTGCTCCGGGAATTATAGTTCACCGATAACAGTTGAGGGCTTAATGCAGATGAGTAAGCGTGTTGCCAGTAATTGCAGAAGGTCAGATGGAACTATCTAAAATTTGAGAGTAATGATAGAGAACTAGGAGTTGTAAAAGGGTAAGTTAATTCAAAGAAGAACTTATATTTATAAAACAAAACTTATAGATCTCCATGATTATAAGCTTTATACTACAAGTCTTCCTTCTCCCCTCAAAAAAATATCCCCCAAAATAAGCTTCAACTTCACCCAAAACAACCAATAAAGCTTAAGTTTATTACCCCTTAAAAGTAATAATCGAAATAACCATCAAAAAAACTAAACTGTAACTAAATACCACATAGAAAATTCCATTAAATAAACTCCTTTTTCCAACTAGATCCTATAAGACAAGGGCTAAATAATCCCAAACCCTTTTGACTTACTGCAGCAGCTGCTGGCCCCCCCCAAAAAAAAGGGTTCAACAAGGAAATCCATAAACCAGAAACCCCCAACTCCGACTCAGAGACCCTTGTAGATCTCCCTAGATATTGTAGTTTGCGAGGAGATTGTTTGGGGGAATGTGGCACGTGCATTGAACCCGGAAAATTAAAAACAGCATAAGTAATGGGACTGGGAAGGCGCCTGAGAAATGAGGGGAAAATGAAAATTAATCGACAACGCATATGAATTTATAATAATAAAAGAAAAACATACACACACGCGAGAGAGGGAGAACATTTCCTGCAGCTGACTATCAAATAAATTCCTTGCCCCCGAAAAAAAAATAAAAGGGCCAAGACGCCATTTCCATTCATAATTCACAAGCATAAATTTTGAGGGAGAGAAACTGAGGGGCAAGTGGCAGAAGGAGCACACCTGGCTTGTTTTTGGCATTCGGGTGTTAACGTGCCACGTAAATTCCGGCTAACGATGCACTTTGCACTGGCAATCCCACCTGCCACGCTGCCACAATCAAGTGCAATTCATTTTGGCCACGTCAGCAGGCTCCTGGACTGGATTCGCACATGGAGCTTGAGCTTTCCCTTGGCCTTAAACTTGCCTCAGGACATTTTAGGCCTCAAACTTGGCCACAATTTAAGGGGAAATCATGAATGAAACTATTTATAGATGAAAGATGAATAAATGAAAAATAAATAACTGAATTCAAACTAACAACTCTAGGAAGTTTCATCTGCCTTCATCGACAGCATCTGACTTGACTTTTCCAACCCTTCTACCCCTTTAACCCCTTTCGAAAACTGAAAGTAAATAATTTATTTTACAAAATCCCAAGTAGGATTAACACGGCAATATGCAGATTCGCACAGCTCAACTCCCCCAAAAAAAAAGGGTCAAGGCAAATTTTCCAGCTACAATTTTTAGGGTCCAGTCAGTTTGTCAGTGGGATTAACACAGTTTTCCCTGTGCCTAAGCCTACGTATATTTATATAGTAGTTCTCCTTTTTTTTGGGAAATTAAATTGACTCCGTTTCCTTATAAATGGTTAAACATTTTCAGGCACTTGGCAAGGCATTAGTCCAGACATGGGACCAACTTTGTACAACAAATTTGCACATGCAAATTTTTCTTTTTCTCCGTTGACAATTATTGAGCGAATGACAAATGTTTTTAGGAAGGGGAATCACAAACATTTTTGAGAGAGAGAGTTGATGGATTGACTTGGCAACTTTGGGGCAGATTCTAGGGTCCATAGAGGCTGGTTTATATAGGGGAAGAGTTATTGGGAAACTTGCTTGATGGAGAACGTTTGAGTTGGTACGAATTATTGAGAAATCTTGTAAATATTCCCTAGACTCTGACTGAACTTATGCTTAGCTTCTGACAACATCACAAAGCTAATTATTTGAATGTTTGTCATTCGGGGAATGAAGCCCAAAGATTGACATTTACCCAAGTTACCCCCCTAGAGTTTCCCAGACGCTGTCGAAGGGAAAAGCTTCCACTTCTGACTCCCCTTTCTGACTCCCCCTTTTGAGGCTTCCACAAACAAATGATCGGTGCTTCTTATGTCCGGACTGTGGCAGTGCAGCAAACAGCAACGGAACGGAGCAGTCATGCCAACTATTATGTACATTTTACTTACACTTTCCCCCGGCTGCACGTCCTGCCACACCGAAACTACTACTAACTACCGAAACAATGTCTGTCCTGTCTGGGAAAAGCGAGTGGTACTATGTAGTAGCAACAATTCCGACGACGATGACGATAACGATTTGCAGTTACATGTGTTTTTCACCATTTCCCGAACGAGTCTCGATTTTCGGGGGGCTGCCTGACACATTGACAGCCATGAACGAGAAAGAGCGATAGCGATGAAGTGTGTGAGGGTGTGGACTAGGGGATGCCCTATACTATTTATAAGGATATATATATTATAAAAAATATTATAAAATATATTATAAGATGTAAGTATATTAACGTTATATATGTAGTAACTTTATATCCTTGCTTTCTGCTGGGACAAATAAAATCTTTTGCATGCCCTACGGCGTTGGTTCTTAAGCAAAGAATCCTTACGAGAGCTCTTTATCTACTTTTAATTTTTAAAATATTTTTTATTAAAATGTATATGGGAGAGGTATAAAAATCTCTACCTTAGGATAACCTCTTTTACCTTATCACCCAAAAAAACAGGGTATACAAAAAGTAGACCCGTAGACAAGCGAATGAACGGAATAGATAATGGAGAGCAAACGCTGGCAACTTTACGATAGCGTTAAATTAGACATCAGCTTGGCAAAGTACACTGCCACACACACTACACACACACTACACACACACTCACTGACACACACACACTCAGTGGCAATCGCTCACACAAACAACAACATTGATGGCTCGTCGAGTTGCCAGATGGCAAAGTCGCAGCCATAGCCGATGGCCCTTGCTTATCAAAGAGGTAAGTGCACTGAGATTAAATACGTAAGGTATATTATAACTTTAACTATCTTATCCTGAACAGCAAGAAGACAACAATAGACATACTGGATAGTTAAAGAATGTCAACTATAAGATTAGAATGAGTAATATTCACTCTGATCTACTACAAAAAGTGTTTCAATTCCCTAAGCATAAACCAAATATATTTTGTTAATATTTTGTTCAAACCTAAAGAACATAAAACACTTAATTAATATTGTAAATAATATTATAATTAATTTATAATTACTTCTTCCTAAATCCCCCCTTTCTCTCCGTGTCTTTTAGACAAGCGGCGGCATGCACAAACGCAGAAACAACACGCTCGCTCACGCTATCGCCTTAACTATCGCCATCGCAGCCCTTCATGTTGTTCAACGCCTTCGCTTGCTGCAGCTAGCTGCAGTCGACAACATTGCTGCTATCTTACACACAGTGGGCGTGGCACATTGCCCCCATACTATGGAGCATGGGCTTGCACAGTGGGCGTCACGGTGCTCGTTTACATGACGCAATTGCCTGGCATTCATAAGCCATTATCAGCGCCAAGTCATCGGCAAGTCTTAGAGCAAACAATGCAGCTGCCATCCATCACTTGGTTCTGGCCATAGTCACAGCTACAGTTCGTCCTGCTACTGCTCCTCCTCCTTATCCTGCTCCTGCTCCTACTGCACTGCATATATGGCCTTATCATTTCCAGGACGACACAGATCTGCCTCCATGTCTCTTTGGCCCGCCCAAGATGTTTGACTTGCGGCGGTTTATGGCTTTATGTATACACATATAGTATATATCTATATATAGAACGAGTGCCGGGCCCATCAAATTCGCCCACGCACTGGGTTGCAACAATTTCCAAACAGGACACAGTTTGAAACAAGAGGATAATGTGACCAGAGGTCTTTAAGAGGGTTTTGAAATGCTCTTTAAGACTGAAGATTAAGGTTATATTAATCAGATTTAAATTAATAAATCTTTAATGATGTATTTTAAGATGTTATAGAAATCTTTAAGTTTATTTTAATAAAATGTCAACTCTTTGCAAACAATTTCTTCACACTTCAAAAAGGAAATCCCACCTAGATAACTCTAATCTCCTTACGTGACGAATCGCCGTATAAATAAATTGATCAAATATTGATCAAAATTCCTGTCCCCCCCAACGGATAACAATAATCACACATATTTGTCTTTGACAAACCCAGTCACTTATCAAATATGCCGCTTCTTGGGGCTACTGTATAAATATATATTTCGAAATAAACTTTGCCGTGCGTCAAAGTCCCGTGAAATGTTCGGTGGAAATTCAAAATGAAATTCTGTGCCAGGCAGGGCAGCAAAAAAAAAGAAAGGAAGAGAAGCCAACAAAAAAAGGACCTAAAAGTGGCAACAGAAGCAGCATCAGCGAATAAAACTTTTGGCTGTTTTTATAAATGTTTATTTAGCACAAAGCAGCAACGAGCGATTTCGGGGATAAAGGACGAGCCGCGAAGGACGAAAGGCAACTGCCAGAAAGGTGAATCAAGAGCTGGTTGGCCTTTTGTTGTTGTTGCGCGGTATTTGTCTTAAACAAGGATATAAAGCAAGGACAACAGCAACAACAACAATTCTCGCGTTGAGTCTTCCTTTCGGCTGTCCTGTTTTTCTTCTCCCTCTTTTTTTGTCTCCCTTCCTTTTTTCTGTGTGCCTTCAACAATAATTTTGCTACTTAGACGGATTTTTCTATTTGTGTATCAACGTTTTATTTGCTGACAGGTGTAAAATTGCTTTAGCTCCGGACTTTGGTCCGAATTCGACATTTTGGCAGGTTTTCCTTTTGTCTTCTTTTATGGCTTGATTTTGGGAGCAGAGGAAGGGGGGATTGGGGGGAGAGTATTCCAGGACACAGTGAGTAAAGGATAATTGCCTGGCGCCAGGCAACTGAAGCGATTAGTTTAATAGTTGGCCATTAATGCTGCTGCCTTGGCAATCATTCGATTTGTATCTCATTGCCGCATTACGCATACGCCATGTTGTCCGCATGGCTGGCATTAATCAAAGCGAAAGCAAGGGGAGGCAGGCCCCTGCCCCTCCCCCTTTCTGTACATACTTTTTCCTACTCCCCACTTCTTCATTTTCCTCCCTCTATTTTCCTCCTTCTATTTTCCATAATAAATATTGTCTGCTGCACTTTTCCGCGTGCCACACTCTGTGATGGGAAAAATATTTCACACATTTCTGAAGCGCCATCTTCTTCGTCCTGGAGGCTTCCAGTTTTCCCCGAGTGTGTGTGATGTGTGTGTGAGAGTCCTTCAGTGCCAGCAATTTCCCCGTGTTTGCTTTTGGCATGCACGTGCAATTTTTTCCCATTTCCTTCGTCTATATCGAATATGTTTTGATAAATATGCACAACTTGAGTTTTTCCTTCTTTTTTTTTTTTTGAAGTGCGACAAGAACCTGCTCTCTCTCCATCTATCGATCCTGGAATCCTGCTTGCTGTTTGCCCAATTTGATTGCTCAAAGTTAGTTCTGGCCGATGTGCAATTTCTTGCCAACTTCAGCCTGTAATGACCATATCAATAAATTTGCTTACAGGCAACTTTCAGAGCTTGCCCTTCAAGAGTTTCGGTTTTCTGGGAATTCTTAATATAAGAGAATATATTCCAAGGGCTTCAATTAATTGTCTGCTATAATAAACTTCCTGGAAACTCTAACAAATAATTAAAAGGGCTTCAAACAACACTCTACACTGGACTCTCCATCGATTTTATTCACTTGGGAAGCCCTCTCAAATTATGAACCAATAAAAGAAAGGGGGCATAATAAAAATAAACCGAATTATAAGCTCAGCGAAGAGCTCAAGGAGCCCAGCCCAAGATGCAGCAGTTGAAGTAATTTTGACTGAAATAATAAAATTAAATTAAATTCATTTCAGATTGCTGCCACACAGAGGCACAAAGCAGAAGCAGCAACATCAGAAGCCGAGCAACGCCGGCAAACGCGTTCAGTGTTTATTTAAAAATATAAATTACGTTTTAAAAGCATCATAATTCAACGAAAACATTGCCAGGCAGGCAGGCAGGCAGCCAACAAGCAGCAAGGAGTAACGACCAGCAGCAGGACGAAGCTCCCTGGCAAGGACTCGTCTTCGCCTCGGTGGGAAATTCATTAAGCATGTTATAAATGCTTTAAATTTATAAGTAATTGTAAAGGTTTTATGCGGTTCGCAACGGTTTGAACGTGTTTATCATCCCCAAAAGCATTTCGCAGTAATTTATTTAAGGACCAAATAAACCCGCGTCCATCCCTCCGTTTATGGCAAATAATTGGTTGGCAAATATTTGCTCAAGTAACCCACAAAATTTGACTTAGTTTTTTCTAATTGAAATCCTCATTCCTAATCAAACTTCGTCATCAAAGCTAATGTGTTCGCTTAAAGTGATTTGTTGGCTTTCGTTTCGGGGAAATTTTGTGCTTCTTCCTTGTTTCCTGTTTCCTGTTCCCTGTTCCCCTGACTTTTCCCAGGACCCTAGAACAGCTGCACATTAAGCATACGCCCCGAGGCCCCTTCTTTACTCAATTTCAAATCAAAATATCAATATTTACTTGTCCACACATGTCTGTCTGGTTATCTATTTGGATTTATTACACCCAATGTTGTTTCAAACTATTTGCTTATTTATTGGCATTGTAAATAATACTTCTGATTTGCATATTTGACAGCGCATTTCATTAGCCCAAAACTGGAGCTAAAAAATACCATATACACTGTGACTAATACTCTAAAACTTATGCTCAGAAAATCTATATAATTAATTTTAATATTTTGCCACTCTTTCAACCTAATCACCTTTTGATTTGGCCATCAATTACCAAACTCTCCGAACCAACTATCGATGGTTATAAATCTGGAGAAATTTCGAAATATTTCTGATTAGGAAATTCACTTAGCCAAGTTTCCCCCTCAATCATAAAGAGCATTTTGATATATATTTCGCCTTTCGAACTTTCTGCCAAATTTATGCTCAAGTATTTCCCGGAAGCATTCCGCACAAATTAATGGCGTTACTTTTAAAACCTTTTTATGCGCACGTCAGCGGAAAAGCGAAGGAGGACTCTCTCGTAAATTTGCGAGCTATAAAAATCAATATGTTAATGGCGAAAAGTTCGTGTGTGCGTGTGTCTGGCCAACGAGACTGTTGAAATATAAATCCCATTGTCAACAATGGCCAGCAGAGTACCATTGACATGCCACGAGGACGGAGGACGGATGACAGCCGGGTAAGGAGCAGGGATTGGGACAGGGACAGGGACAGGACAAGGGAACCAACATGGCATGGAGAAGGTCGAACATGTGGATGGATGGCAGATCGATGGATGGTTACAAGGGAGAGCAGAGCTGGAAAAGGAGTAGGAGCAGGAGAAGGACCAGCAGCAGGACATCATCCCCGAGTAAATACAATAAATACACATGCGGACAGAGAAGAATCCACCAGCAGCTGTGAGCACTGCGCAAAAACCTCATTAAACTGTTAAATCTTTTGACAAGCCAACAATTAAGAGTGCGGAATGTGAAAAGCAAGTGCCACCCGGAGGTGGGCAAAAATATTGACCAAGCAAACAGCCAAGGCCGGCGAAATCCTCTTTTGAACCGGAACCAAGCCAAGGACTGTCTGCTAAATTTATGCAAACTTATGCCATGGGGCGGAGGATGACCCACCTCTCTACAGGGGGCCGAACTTGGAATCAACTCAAATTGATTTATGGATATTTTTAGCCGCCGGCAAAAGTTTAAATCGTGTTGCGTGCCAAACGCAAATATCAAAAATCGACATTCGACATTCGACATTCGAGACATTCGGGGCGTGGTCGCCCCGAAACCGCTTCAAAAATTATAGCTTTCAGTTTGCGCGCGAATTGTAATAAATTTAGAAAACTTATATACACATTCAACCCACTCTCTGGTCGTCGTTTTCATAAAGTTTGCCGCGCAATTGCAGTTTAACATCCCCGCCAAAGGTCGTTAACAGCTGGCAAGGCTTAAGCCAACGCCAGCGGCTGCAATTCCGAGAATCCGGAGCAAAAAAAAAAAAAAAGAGCGTGGAAATGGAAGCCAAGGAGAGGTGCAAACAGGCGTGGCGCCTCAAGTGCCAAAAGGATGTGGCGGCAGGAAGCTGGCTGCCCTCGACCTCGACCATGGAAATACACTGCCACGCCCAGGACCAGCCTGGAACATCATCAGAAATATGCAAATGTTAATAAAATGCCTGCCAGAAAGGAGTCTATGAAGGTGGAGTTACTCTTCAGTCTCCCATGCAGGATAACTGCTATTAAAACTAGAATAAAAAGGATAATTTTAAGCATGTCTAAATATGTTTAAGCAAGTGAGCGAATGCATGCCATTTTGTTGAGTTCTTCAAGGATCTTCAAGGATCAACCTTCATTTCTAAAAACTCCTTGGAATCCTATAATTACTAATTCTAATGTTTACCCTCCAAAGCCATTCATTATCCTTTCGTCGTTAATCCTAGACATGCTTAGCGCCTGTCTGAACCGATTTAAGGAAAGCCTTGCCTCGGACAGCGCAAGGATCCGATCCTAGAGTCCAGCCCCGTCCAGAGCTCCTTTACTCCTCTCTGCCCCTCCTTGTTGCATTCCCCGCCAACAACATAATAACACCTTTCGGCTAGGAAGAACCGGACCCAGTACAAGCACCGCTCGACCGGGTTAAGTAACCAAGAGAACTTGGCACGCAATCCCAGGCAGCGGCTCAAAGGTTAAGCATTATAATTTGGTTTACCTTCTTGCCCCACCTGCAAAAAGTTGAAAAATAGTTGGCCGCAGAGTAGGAAAAGAAAAAAACTTGGATAAATTGAATTAAATTGAAGGCGGCAGCCCGGTTCCTTTGGGGCATTTAAAGTGCCTGCAACTTGGAGGGTTTCTAATTTATGAGGCAACCCCCTTAAGGGGGAAGGGGGTTATTTATTGTAAAACTGCCGGCGAATTCCGAAACAGGAAAACGATGTTAGATCGATATGGCCAATCGATGGAATGGCTCGTATTTAATAATTCCAACATTTATTTGATGCCAACTTTGCTGTAATTGTAGCCAGCCGTTGCCTCTGGATTTTCCCAGAAGCCCAGGGGGATGGGGTAGGATTGGAGGGGGGAAAGGGGGTGGTAACGGGTGGGAAATGGTGGGAGTAAGTGGCAGTGGGTGGGAGGTGGTGTAAATTCATGGGAGTTGGTGTGAGTTCCGCTCGGGGCATTGGCGTGCCAAACAAAAATATTTAACACTTGTGCCATAAACTATTGTCAGGCTCGGTTTCAGCGGTCTGGGGTAGCTTTATTTTTTTGTTTTTCCGACTCACAGGGAGGGTTGGGTGGTAGAGAACATACCACAGCGTAATGTAGGTCGGGGTTGGCTCCTCTTTCAGCTCAAAAAAGTGTACAAAATAGTGCACAAAATTAAACCAAACATAAAGATGATTATTTACAGCTTTTACGTGTGAGTTTACGCCTGAATTGTTTGCTCAAGTCAACTTGTGTGTGTGTTTGCGGATTTTTCGCACTCTTTTTTTTCGTGTTTAACAACTGCATTAAACTGTAATTATATATACCATTTTTTTTTGTGCGCTGCAAAAATCTGAAATCTGCCAAATTTGCATTGATTCGCAGCCGAAAAATTCCCCAGAGAGGGGAGAGAGAATTAAAAGCGAGCGAATTGAAAATGCAAACTACTGAAATTAATTCATTTGCCATAAAATATATATTTTGCTTTTATTTATTCGCGCATTTGCAGCAGTGTGAATGTTGCGTATTTACAGGGCACAAATATTGGCGCAAAACGATTTAATTTCAGTTCAAACACAGGGACATAGTCCTGATAAATGCTACTGTAACCCTGCATCCTGATATTCCTGCCTTAAGTCGAGTTATTTTTCAGAACTCTCTGGAAATCCCCACAAACTGCGTATGATTTATGTATTTAGTTTGTTGCATGAAATTGCATTTTGAAAATATTTTAAATATTTTTATAAACGTCAAAGAGTATATTTTTAACGAAACCCGATCACCCTGTTCAAAGCTGATACATTTTTTATGGACTCTCCACCTTTTGTGGCACTCAATCGCAGCATGCAGAAACCATAAACGCAGCTGGCAAAAAAAATGCTGTCTGTATGTTTGTAATTATTTTGTCATTCGGTAAACAAGCCAAGTGAGAGTGCAATAAAATTTAAACTATCAGCTAAGAAATACCCTTAAAAATATAGCTAAAAATATGAATTTAAATATGACTAAAAATATAATAAAACATATATAACACAACCTTAATGTATTTATGCATTTTCTTTATTTTAACTTGATATCCTCAACCCATAAACCTATTTTCTTTGTGTTACAAAGTCTCTAGAGTAACCTTAATGCCCTTGGTGACATTTACCAATTTGAGTACACAACAAAATTTATCCATCCATAAATATTTTTGCAGTTTTTTACGACTGTTGTCGCTGTCAAATATGTTTGCAATTGTGTAAATCGTTCGCCGTGTTTGCCCAGCACAAAGGAAGAGAGCAAACAATTTTTAATGGCGGCGTGATAAGCTCTTGGCAAACATGGAAAGCTGGAAAAACAACCAATAAGAAGTAACAGAAAAATATGGAAAAATAAAAGAGGGGAAAATAGGGAAGAGGGAAAGCTCTTACGCAACTTTTTTGTCTGGTGATAATTGTTTGCAACTGTTTTGTGTGTTATAAAAGCAGTTACAAGAAAGTAATATATCATAAAAAGAGTTACTGTTCATTCTAAATTTTATGTTACTTTTTGAGGAATCTTATAACAGTAGAAGTTATTATATTCATTTTGGAGTACTTATAAATAAAAGAATTTATTTTTTATACTATTTATACCTTCTTTACTCATCTCTTAGTCTTTACTGTAAGCCAGAGCCTGCAAAAAGGACAATGAGTCGTGGGCGTTGAGATTTCCCTGCAGTGGCCTCAAGCAGCTGCCAAGTGTGTGCCCCGCCCCCAACTCCTTCCTTCCCTATCTCTTTCACACACTCTCTCCTTGTCTCTTTCGCATTCCGGACTTGTGTCTGGCAGGCGTGCTCATTACGTAATTAATTATACGCCATGTTGTGCAGCCTATGGCCAAAAAGTGGCAGTGCGACTAAAACCGCAAGCATAATGAGATAATCTCTGTACAAATAGCGCATATGCAGGTCCTGTCTCTTATCCTGACCCGGAAAGAGCGTCGTGCGGAGTGAACTTTTGGCTTTAATGGCACCATGTGCTGTTTTTTTAATTAGCAGCGAGGTGGGGAGTGTGAAAAAAAGGAGGTGAAAGAACAAGAAGCAGGAGCAAGAGCAGAAGGAGCAGCACAAGGACCAAAAGGATCCCCAGCACAAGCAAATGCAACACTTTATATGCATTTTTCTTTTAATTCCCATTTTTATGCGACTGCGACGAGTGCGAGGCCGGAAATTTAGGTTGGCATTTCTTGCGGCGCAAGGATGCGAGTCCTGCTGGGCGTCTCCGAGAGAGTGTGTGTGTGTGTGTGTGTATATAGCCAGTAATTAGAGTGGAAAAAAACACGCAATTACCATTATGTGCGCCGAATTTCATTTTACGAGGAAATAAAAGGGAAAACTGCAGAAAAAAAAGAACAATAACAACAGAGGAGAGTGTGGCGGGGACTCAACCAAAATCAACATTCCACAGTGTCTCTAGGCTGACCTCAATTTATTTTTAAATCCAAGTCGTTTAGCTTAAAACATGCGCCAGAGATTTGCCACCGATTTCCCCCTCCTGCTGGCAACTTGCAACATGCAGCTGCAACTGCCACAGCCACCGAAAGGAATCTTTCACTTGCCTTCAGCCTCAGTGTGTCTTTCTGTCCTTGAGGTTCTTTGGGAAGGTCCTTCGAAGGGCGTGTCCTGGCACTTTAAGGCTGCCAGTGTGTGGCTATAATCATAGGTGAGGGAAGGCCTCTTTTCTGGCATTGATAGCCATCATTAGCTTTCAAGGAGGCACAAGGAATTAGTGGGAAACAAAATAAATGTGCTGAAATTAATTACTAAAGAAGCTTCTAGCAAGCTTAGGAATATAAGACAAAGCCTCATGATTTTATATATAAACTAACTATTAAACAATCAAATTCTTTCGTTTTCAGAGAGAAATCTTTTCTCTTAAATTAAATTCCATCAACATTATCTTGGCAATGCCATTTCTGATTAGCAAACAAAGCTTTCCCTGGCTGCATCTTGGCCGGCAAGTTGTTGCGATTCAATTTACATGTCCATCACTCTCCAAGTTCTGTTTCGGCCAAGTCAAGTGGCCTTCCTCCCTCCTTTTAGCCATTTCTTTATTTGCCAACATTTATCCATCACTTGTCTGCAGAGTCTCGCCCCGTCCGTAGTTTATGGTTTGTTGATGGATTCCTCCGGCTCCCTGCTCCGGCAATCGGATTGTCAAGATCCCGGGCACCACTCCGGGTTACAAATCCGTACTGACTCTCGGAGGGGCTCAAGGTCAAGCTGTGAGCGACATTTATGTGACTCGCGACCTCGTACTCCTCCAGACACACAAACTATATACATTTATATAGCATTTTCCTTTGGAATTCCATTTGGACCGCATGCTTAACAATTCAGCACATGCCTTCACATGGGTTTCTCTTGTGTTTTGGTTTTGGGCTATTTTTGGTTATACGCAAAGCGACTGCCCTCCGACTCCTCCTGGGTCCATCTCCGGGGCACACATATATCCCTTTTTCGGCCACCAAATCCACCGCAAACTATCTTCTTGGTCGCCTGCTGGGCAATAAAAGTGTCCCCAACTGGCCACAGACACTTGTACGGCAGTCCATGTCCTAATGCCATAAAAAAGGGGGCCACAAGCGTGGAAATCTATGCTGGAGAAAAGCGAGAGAGGTGGGACACTGAGGGAACTTAAAGAGCGTGAATTAAAATTACTGAAAATTACTGGGGAACTTAGAGATTTCCCAAGCATAATCAGAGAATGGGGACTTCTTTTAGTTAAAATAATAACTCTAAATACA
>JAEIIM010015182.1:0-14738 GCA_018874515.1 Drosophila greeni | reverse complement strand
TTTTTAGATTTATGTTTCTATTTAAACCCACAACATAGAGCCTTAAATAAGGTAATACAAAAAATAGATATAGTGGAAACGTTGTATAATGACGTGGAAACAACATGTTGGCAAATAAATCGATGTATCGCATATTTCTGGTGGCATCGATAGCAGTAACATCGATGTTTTTGCAGCTCTAACGGACGCGAAACCCAAAAAAAAAGAATTAAAATTAATTTAGAGCTCAGTGCAGACGTGTGCCACATTTGCTGAACTTACCACTTTGCTAGTCAATTGTCAGTCCCAGCAGCCGCAGTTGGACTAAGGTAATATAGCCACCAGGCCTGATAACCCAGCTCGAATCAGAACAAAAGAGAAATTTTGCTTGGTCACCAGTGGCGTAGACCCTTATTCGAAGTCTGATTTGTTTGGCAATTGCAGCACGGAACGGAACGTGTGGGCTGAGTTTCTGGAGCCCAGGCCCGGCAGTAATATGCAATAGTTTGGAGCCGGAACATAAACAATTTGTCTCGCAGGTGAAAGTCAGCCAGTAAGTGCACTGCCCCTGCCCTCGCATTAGCATGTCCCCTCTCCGCTCTCCGTTCGACTTCGTTCAGTCACTCAACTTACTCACCCCCTATGTCCGATTATATATCTCGGCGGTTTTTGTGTACTTCCTCCAATGCGCAGCTAACTATTCTGTTCGGGGAGGGGCGGAGGAGTCTATTAGCCCGATCGGCTTGCATTATATAAGGCTTATACCTCCGAATTTCGCGTGTGTGTTATGATATTGTTTACTGCACTTGACTGGGCGAGGTGGCAGCCCATCCGCGCATCCCAACAGCATCCCCCAGCTGTCTTTCTGCTCTCCTACTTCTATAAATAGTTGCAGCAGTGCATTTTTTGTCTGTCGCTGTCAACCTCGCACGGTGTGCGTCGTCTGCCTTTTGTGGCAGGTCAGTTGTCCTGCCCTTGCCACATGCCCACATGTAGTGCGTAGTTCACGACAAAGAGATGGATTCCATCGAGATTCTGGCTCTGATCTGGCGGCGGAGGCGGCATTGTCTTGTCTTGAACTTGACGTTGACCGCTGGACTTTGTTGTTTTTTTTGTTAGCTGCGCGCGTGCCGCTCTTGGCACTCTCTCGCTCTCTCTTTTGTTTGGTTCATTAACCCACATCATCACCGCCGCTTGGCTGGTTCGCAGGAAGAAAACTACGCAACAAACAAACAACAACAGAGAGAGGAAAAGCAATTTCGTAGCAACTGCGTAGTGCTTTCCAACGGATCAACAGAGCAATGCCGGAAGAAGAGCCGCCACAGAAGCCGATGGAGGAAGAGGAGGAGGAGGACGAACACGACCAGGATCAGGATCAGGTAGAGGATGAGCAGCCACAGCTACCACAGGGCTTACAACAAGAGCAGGGACAGGACACACCTGCAGAGCTGCCACCGGAGCCCGTTGTGGCCCCCGAATTAACAGCTGAAGAGGCAAGTATTTCTTTATTTGCTTAACTCAAATCGTTCTAGAAACAATTTCTAATCTCTTAGATGCGAGCCCGCCGCCTCCGTACCTTGGCCGCCCGCAGTGGCCTGCAGACGCCGCTGGCCACGCTGACTCCCAGTCCGGAGAAAACGCCACGCAAACAGACCAATGTCTCGGGGGAGTCTCGGCTGGTTCGAGAGGCCACACCGAGCGACAAGGAGGTTGTCTCCCTGCCCACGCCGAAGTCTACTCCCGTTTCCGTCTGGCCAGAGCTTGGTGGCAAGCCGGACATGGATGTGGAAATGAAGTCAGTCGCCTCCACGCCAGTGCAAGACATAGAAATGACGCCGGCTCTCAGCCTGCCCGCTGCCAACGAGAGCGCAAAACGGAGTGTGCTGCAAAGCAGCAAGATATCGCCGGGGAATCCCGAAGTAGCCATGGAGTCGGTGGGCAGTCCGCCCAAGAGCGTGGACGAACAGAACGAACAGCTGCTCTCCCGCCTGCTGAACGCCACCTGGAATGAGTTCGGCAGCGGTTCCATCATCTGCGCGAAAAGCGCTAGCTTCCTGGAGCAGCAGCCCAGCCGGAGATTCGACTTTGATTGCATCGTGTCCAATGTGCTGATGGAGGCTGCGCTTAAGATTTACAACGATGAGCTGAACGAGGGAGAGGGCCAATCGGTGCTGGCGGACGACAAGGAGTTCTCATCTGCCAAAAAGATCAAATCCGATGATACAGAAGTCCAGGAGATTATGGCAAACGCGGTGGCACAAACGGTGCCCGACGAAGAGGCAGCAGCTGGCGGAGCATCGGCACCATTGGAGGCGACCAGCAGCGAGCCCGGGATAGCGTGCGTGACGCCCTCCGTTATCAGCATAGTGACCACGACCAAGCACAATGTGCTGCTCTATCTCATCCGCTGCTATCAGAACTACCAGACGGAGTGCGGCCGCAAGATGGCCCACAACCAGCCAGTCCTGCAACTTGCCTTCGAGCAAGTTATGCGGATGACGGTGCTGGTGCTAACCGATCGCATCCACCAGAATCTCAACGCGCACATGGACCAGTCGGCTCTGCTCGAGCTGATGTACATGGAGAAGGTGAGCGAGTCCTTCCTCATCGATTTGATAGCCCACACGCACCCTGATGGCGACACCTTCGACGCCATCTTCGGCCAGGTGTTGCGCGGACTGTTTGCCGGAAATCTGCGGAACATTTGCACCTCCAAGATCAACGTGCAGCAGATCGAGTGGTTGGCCAAGCTGGTCGTGATCAAGGTGGGCTCCGTCAGACCAATTGCCGATCTTGTCGCCCGGCAGCCCAATTTTCTGCCACCCATTTGCACAAAGATCTCGGGACGGGAAATCGTCAAGTGCAGCTTCCTGGGACCCTTTCTCTCCATCTCCCTGTTCGCCGAGGAGAACGTCAAGTTTGCTGAGTTTATCACGAAGAACAAGCTGGAGGATGCGGCCAGTTCGCGGCTGCGATGGGAACTGCATATAATGCGCACCCACATGCACGTAGTGTTTCACTCGCTGTGCGTGAATGCCAGCAGCCGTTCCAAGACGATGGAGTATATTGCCAAGATCCTGCGCCACAACGAGCGGCGCGTCCAGTTCGCCAGCGACGAGAAACTTCTGGCTCGCGACGGCTTCGTGATCAACCTGATGAGCGTGCTCCAGCACCTGGCGGTGAAGATAAAGCTAGATCGCATCGATCCAAACTTTCACTACCACAAAAATTCGCTGGTTAACATCGAGCAGGACACGAAGATTCGGTACAACGAGGAGGAGTATCGCAACTTCCTGGCCCGCGACTTCAGCCAGCCGGTGGAGAATGCCAACTTCCAGACGCAGTGCTGGTTCCTCACCCTGCAGGCCCACCATCTGGGCTACTTGCCCGCCATCCAGCGCTACCGCCAAAAGGTGCGCGCCATCAAGGAGCTGCAGAAGCTCATAGACGAGCTGGACCGCACCAAGCCCCACTGGGTCAACTCTCGCTATGCCAACCGTAACAACCAATTCAAGGAGCGCTGGGAGAAGCAGCTGCGTAAGCTCAATCGGTGAGTTTTGTGACCTAATCCCTATATAGAGCCTCCACTGAAACCTTTCTCCAGTTCCAAAACCTGCAGCGAGATCACCCTCCTAGATCCCGCCCTGCTCCACCGCTGCACGGAGTTCTATTCAACAGTCTGCGAATTTATGCTCTACCAGTTTGAGGGTCGCCGCATTGAGGGACCTTTTATCTCAAAGGTGCCCGTGCAACAGCTAAAGCCGACGGATGCATTTTCAGCACTGCCCGAGTGGTACATCGACGACATCGCCGAGTTCATTCTTTTCACCATGCAGCACGCCAACGTGGACATACGCACCGGCATCGACCACTCGATCATCACCTGGCTGCTGACCTGTGTCTGCGCCTCGCACCTCATCAAGAATCCCTATGTGACTGCCAAGCTGGTCGAGGTGATGTTCGTGTTCTCCCTGAAGCCAGCAAACTCGGTGAACACCGCGGTAAGTGCGAAATTCTTGCAAGTTATATTGTATACTAAAGTTCTTACTGTGTAGATGTGGAACCACGAACTGGCCCAAAACGCCCTGGTCAGCGCCCTTATGAGATTCTATGTCGACGTAGAGACAACGGGCCAAAGCACTGAGTTTTACGATAAGTTTACCATAAGGTAAGCAGGCAAAAAGCCTCAGATGAACTTTAGCTTATTGTTAAGTGCTTTCCCTAATTTCATAATGATTCCTGTCCTCTTTCTCTCGTAACACAGATACCATATTAGCCATCTGTTCAAATCTATGTGGGAGAATCCCATCCATCGGCAGGCCGTCATTTGTGAGTCGCGTGTGGGTAATCAGTTTGTTAAGTTTGTAAACATGCTGATGAACGACACGACATTCTTGCTGGACGAGTGCTTGGAGAACCTGAAGCGCATCCACCAGACCCAGCAGCTTCTCGCGGACAAGGCGAACCTGAGCAAGATGAGCGCGGACCAGCAGCAGAGCCGGTTGACCCAGCTGGCAACGGACGAGCGCCAGTGCCGCTCCTACTTGACGCTGGCTCGCGAGACAGTCGATCTCTTTCACTATCTGACGGTCAGTGGCCACTAGCCCCCATTATAAAATGTATAATATTTATTTTCTGTTTACTTTAGAGCGACATTAAGGAGCCGTTTATGCGTGCCGAGCTGGTGGATCGCCTGAGCTCCATGCTGAATTTCAATTTAAAGCAACTGGCCGGGCCCAAGTGCAATGACCTAAAGGTCAAGAACCCGGCCAAGTACGGCTGGGAGCCGCGCAGCCTCCTGGCCCAGATCTTCGACATTTATCTGCACTTGGACTGTGATAGATTCGCTCAGGCCCTGGCCGCCGATGAGCGCTCCTTTAACGTGGAAATTTGCAATGAGGCAGCGGCGAGGATCAAGCGCCTGGCCATCCGCTCGGCGGTGGAGGTGGAACGATTCAAGGCCCTCACCCAGCGAGCCCACGAAATCTTCAGTAAGGATTCTGGTTTTGGTATAACAGAAAATTGTATTAAAATATATTTCAATTGCAGTTACCAACCAACAGACTGAAGATGAATGCGCTGACGCGCCGGACGAGTTCAAGGATCCACTGATGGACACCCTCATGTCCGATCCCGTTGTGCTGCCCTCCGGCACGGTGATGGACCGTGCGATCATCACACGCCATCTGCTCAACAGCTGCACTGACCCCTTCAACCGCCAGCCACTCACTGAGGACATGCTGGTGCCGAACATTGAGCTGAAGCAGCGCATCGACGCCTGGCGCCGGGAACAGCGTGGCAAGCGCAACAACAGCTAAGCCTCGCCGCTGCCGCTTCCCCCTCCCCCCTCTACAGCTACGTCTAGGACTAGTTTAATGTGCAGTTTTAGTGTCTACCTATATTCTACATCTATATATATTCTAATATTCTTTGTAAAGGATTTAGTTATTTGGTATTTGTGGCGCGCCCACCTCACGTGCAAGCTGCAAGTACTACTAATCATAAAATGCTGCTCCCCATAGGAGTTCAGACCATTTGGATGTTTGAGAAATATTTTGAAAAATTTGCAATGTATTGTTTCCTTTTGTAAAAATCATCATAATATCGCGATTATTTTGTTTACCCAAGAAAGATGTATGGGTTGTTTTGGTGATTAAAAAATCAACAAAATTGAATTTATTTGCAATCGAATTCACAAATAAAAATAATGAATAAAACGGTCACGGTTTAGTTTATTCTATAGGTTACGGAGAAGGGCACCTAATAGTTTTAGGATTAATTTTGATGTGAAGAAAATATTTCCATTTATTGACTTTAAATTGATATTTTTATACGATGTTTTTTATTGAAAATCTGGGTTTTTCAAATATCATTACTAAGCTAAAAATGCATTATTTACAATTCGGAAAACGTTTCTTTGCTAGTTTTGATTAGCTTAAAAATCCAGCATATGCAGTTTCAAAATTTGTACAAATTAGTTTTTTTTGCCAAATTTTCACAATTTTAAATTTAAATTTCAAAAAAATGAAAATTTTTGTTTCCCTTCTGACATGGCTAAATCGACTCGGCTGTTGATGCTGATCAATAATATATATGATTTATAGGGTCGGAAATGGCTCCTTCACTTCTAACTACTATTAAAACCCCTGCTTGGCCTTACAAAATATCTTTCATTTTTATTTTTACAAAATTGGAATTTATTTTCAATTTTTATTCACAAATAAAAAGATAATAAAGCGTATGTCTAACATAAATTATACAAATATTTTATATACCTAAAACGCCCTTTTGCGTTCGCGTTCCTCCCCGAATCCTCTCCAGCCCGGGGACGGGTGCTCTCAATTCAGTTATGGGTAGTGGTAGTAGTAGTAGTAGAATTAGTGTTCGTAATCTCGCTCAGTCGGGGATGGATCCATCGATTTACCAGAACGGACACCAGCCAATGTAGCACTGGCAGAGGTTCTCGTTGTTGGTCGCCTGCAGGATGAGCAGCTCCACCTGCTGCTGCTCGTTGACGCTCTTCTGGGTCTGGAAATCGGTGCCGGTGAGCTTGCACTTGACCCGCTTGATCACTTGGCTGGCCTTGCTGTTCGTCTCGTCGGCCACGTTGTTGTGCAGGCCGCCCTGCTGTAGCTGCGGATCGTAGGGCTTCGACTTGGCCATGGGCAGCGAATCCTCCATCGAATTGCTGAGGCTATCCTGCATACCGGAGCCGCCGCCACCACCTCTGCCGCCCGGCGCTCCATTCCCGGCCGCCGCGTCGTTGCCCTTCTTGTCCACGTCCAACAGACGCCAGTTGAGCAGCGGATCGTAGACGAAGGCCTCCAGCACGGCCATCAGCGAGTCCTTATTCCGACGGAGCACCAGCATGACACTCTCGCAGGTGCGTCGGTAGGTGCCCTCGATGCCGGTGACCTCCATGGCCTTGATCAACATCCGGGTGAGTCGGAAGGGGATCTTCTCCGGGAACTTCTCGCGGGTCATGGCCACCTCGAAGCAGTCGCCGAAGTCTATGTGCAGGATCTTGCCGCTCATCCTGTCCAGCATAAGGTTTGACGGATGGCGATCGCCCAGACCCAGGATGTAGCCCACTATCGACATGACGGCCAGGGAGCGGGTGTAGTTATTCCTTCGCTCGAACCACAGCTCCGAGGACGGGGACTTCAGCCAGAGCAACTTGGCCAGGTCGTCGCCCTGCGTCTGACCCAGCGCGTACTCGAACACCTCCACTTTCTGCATGAGCGTGAGGTGGTCGTAGTCCGGGGCAAAGTTCAGCATGGTGCGATGCTCCTGGTTAAGCGGCACCTTCTTCTTGTCCCGGTAGTCCCGGATGAGCGTGTGCAACGTGTCGCAGTGCGGCACCCATCCGATCAGACCCGAGTTGGTGCTGAGCGGGATCACCGCGTACCGCTGGATGGCCAGGTTCCGACGGAAAGTGTCCGGGTCGTCCAGGAGGAGGGTGTTCACCAGCGAGAACAGCTGCATCACCCGCTCATCCTGACGCAGATCCTCGTGGCCCTTGAGCAGGTACATATAGTCCTTGCCGTTGGAGCCGCTGATGCACAGCTTGCGAGGTCGCTGCTTGGAGGTGATCACCTGCAGGTTCGTCTTGATGTGACTTATCCGAATGAGCTCCTGGCCCGGATTGTACGACCCCGGAACGGCCAGCTCCAGGTCCTTGCAGGTCATTAGCTTGGGCGAGACATACGGCAGCTCCAGCGAAGTGAGCTGCGGCAGCTGGCGCGAGATCTTCTGGAAGACATGATAGTAGATGTCCCAGGCCCGATCCAGGTCCATCACGACGGCCGAGGTCTTGTAGCGCTGCGACCACTCATAGGCCTCGGTCAGCTCGCGTCCGTAGGCCTGCGAGAAGGAGGTCTCCTTGAGCGTCTGCGGTCCCCTGTCCAGCATGGCGTGCAGCGGCTCCAGGATCTCGAACATGCCCTTGACATTGCGGTCTCCGAAGTAGAGGCGAGAGGCCTCCTCCAGGCCCTCGTGCCACTGCTCGTGCCACAGAATGGCCACGCGGATGAGCTCCTCGCTGCACATGACCGCCTGCTCCACCAAGGTGGGAGAGTGCTTTCGCATAGAGTCCAGGATCTTGATGGCAGCATTCCGTCGCGCCAACGAAGCCGACTTGGAGGCCACTGTCAGGGGATAGACCAGTGCCTGTGGGTGGTTCTTGCCAATGTCCATGAGCAGCTGGTGGATCAGCTGCCCTACCAGCTGGCGGTGGGTGTCGATGCGGGCAATCAGCTGCGGGATGACCTGCAGCCACGTGTTGATCTCGATCAGCTTCATGCCGGAGAGCAGGGCCTCGTAGACCTCCGCATGGTTGCCGTAGTCGAACCAGAGGGTCAGCAGGCGCAGCGTGTCCTGCAGGGAGTTGCCCTTGATGAGGCTGATCGATCGGAAGAAGCCCTGCACAGCCGGCACCGCGTACTGCTGGATAATCATCAGATCGCTGTCCAGGCCCAGGCTCATCATTCCCATGCCCATGCCCAGGCTGGCGGCGCCCTGCGGCTGCTGCTTGTCCAGCGCCGTCTTCTGGGCCTGCACCACCTTGAAGTTCATGTAGGCCCACAGGTGCCAGGCCTTGTACCAGTTCGGATCGTAGCTGGTGGCCTTCTCGAAGCACTCCAGAGCTCCGGGTATCGCCTCTGGCCCGAGGCTGTCCTGCAGCTTGTTTTGCCAGGTCGCAAGCCGCAAGTAGCAGCGCGCCATCAGTCGCTGATCCTGCTGCTTCAGGGCCTCCGGCGGCAGGCAGCTCAGCTCCTGGCTGTAGGTATTGACGAAGTGCCTCAGCTGCTCGTAGGCGTCCTGCAGCTGATTGTTGGCCGCCAGGAACTTGGTGTATGCGTAAGTTACCTGGGGCTGATTGCACGGCAGCGGCTGCGAGGGATTCAGCTTCGGATCGGTGCCCAGCAGCATCACGAGCGTCTTGTGGGACAGGTGCAAAGAGCCGCTCTTGCGGCACAGACTCGCGTACTTAAGCCACGTGTGAATGTCGTCGTGCGGCTTCACCACCAGCGAGTGCACCTGAATGATTTTTCGCCAGTCCTCCACCAGGCGTTGTCCTCCTTGCAGGCGCTTCCACCACATGGTCTTCAGGGGCTCCCTCCGCTCGGGTATCAGCTTGTATTGGATGACTTCCTCTAGCTCCGCCAGCATTTGCACACAGACCATGGCTCCGTAGGCTCTTTCGTAGGACTCGCCTGCCATGGACGTGAGTTCCGTGTCCAGGAGGTCCCTGGTCTCGTCTATCAGACGCTGGGCGGTCTCAAAGTCATCGTGATGCACGGCCAGCACTGCCCGGTAGAAACTACCGTCCTGGGTGTCCTCCGGTATGCATCTCACATACTCCCGCATGGCCTCCCAGTCCTGCAGACCCCAGGCAGCCACGGCAGCCCCGCGACTCGCTCTCGCCCTGGCCTCTGCCCCGAATGTCTCCCACTCGTTCTTGGTCACATTGCTTAGCTCCGACCAATCGCCGAGCGCCTCCAGGCAGCGCATGTGACCGAGGCGAGCCTCCAGATCCGAGGAATCCGCCTTCAGTTTATTTTCGTAATGCTCCAAGGCCTGGTCCCAGTTGTGGAGCTTCTCGTACCATCTGCCCTGGACATTCAGCTCGTTCGCCGCATTGCGGTAGGTGGTGAGTAGACCTTCGGCCGCCTCCCGCTGCTGTAGCTTGTTATTGATCAGGATCAGGGACTCGAATACCTGTGGATCTTCGCGCAGCAGGAACTCCTCTTCCTTGTAGCGCAGCGCCTTGGCATACGCTCGACATGCCATGGCCCGGGTGCCCAGCAGATTCGTCTCAATGGGTATGGGGTCCCGGTCGCAATGCTCCATAAACTCGGCCAGGTTGAGGATCGTCTGCGTAATCTCCGGCATGTCGGTGACTTGCAGGGCCTGGATGAGGGACTGGGTTAGCTCAGACTTGAGATCCGGCGACAGTTCCGTCCAGCACGAGATGAAGGCGGCGTTGAAAAGGTCGCGGAGCAGCGTATCGTACTCCTGGGCCAGCGAGCGACAAGCGCGCAGGGCGTGCGAGGGCGACTCCTTGAGCAGGCCAATCGACAGACGCTTCAGCCACTCCACCCAGTCGTCCTTGGACACGCGGCGCGTCACCTGCCAAGAGGTGCGCAGCTCATTGGTTCTCACCTGCAGGTTATTGATATTGCTATTCCTGTCCGTCACAAAGGGCTCATAGTTCTTGATCTTGGCCGGGCGGATCTCCCCCGCCCCGGAGGCATCCGCCATCGTGCTGTTGGTCTGGATGCTGCTAAGCAGCTTCTCATACTCCGCGTCCAAGATGCGGTGCTTGGCGAGGGTGCGTTGCACCATGGGCACGAACACCAGATACTTCTTGCCCAGCTGCTTGACCAGCGAGCGGAGCGTGAGCATGGCCTGTTCCCGAAGTTCCGGTTCAGCGTCCAGCACTCGGACCAGCGGATGAATGATGCGCGAGGAGAAGTCGGTGAAGTCCAGCTGACAGGCCAGATTGTTAATCGTCTCCAGGGCCACCATGGACACCTGCTGGGGCACGTAGTGGGAGTCGAAGAGCTTCACGATGGGCGGCACAATCAACGGCAGGTAGTAGCCCAAGGTGCTGCCGAACTTCTGGAGAGCCTGGAGCAGTCTCCTGGTAACCATTCTGTCCTTGGAGTTATCGTGCTGCAGCACACGCAGGATCTGCGGGATCAGCTCGGCCAAATAGTCCCTGAACTCGCAGCCCAGGGCCACCGCGATCTGCTCAATCAGATTGATCAGAGTGTTCTGCAGCGGCGTGTTGATTGTCCAGAACTCCTTGATCAGCTTGAAGATGTCGCCCATGTAGCTGATGATGTGCAGCTTGACGAAGGCCACCAGAATGGCCAGTTGCTGGAACAGGAACTCCCTTAAATTGTTGTCCGCCGTGCGCACATTGTCGAGCAAGTTGGGCAGCACCTGGGCGAGGTAGGGAACACACTTGATGCCAAGGCTCTGGAAGATGTAGGTCACTGCCTGCACCACGCTCGTGTGGAGGGTGCTCAACGTGGGATCCCGCAGAATCCGCATCAAGGCGGCTATGGCCACCGCCGGGTAATACTCATCCAAGGCATTGCCCATATTCACCAGCAGTTCCGCCGTGGAGATGTCCTGGCTCTCGTCCACCTTGCCGTCGGAATAGGCAATCAGAACATTATCCTTTTGGCTGTCGATCAGGCCCTTGTTCATCTTGTGCTTGTAGGGATCCATGGCTCCCAGTAACCCGAGTACACGGATCGTCTCCCTTCGAATGGAGCGGCGCTGTTCCGTTTTCAGAAAGTTGATGAGGATGTCAATGAGCACGGGGTACTTGTGATAGGGGCTCACAACCCTTCCCGTGGCACTGATCAGCTGTCCCAAGGTCCACAGAGCAACGCCGCGCTTATCCGGGCTGCCGGCATCGCCGAGCATCTCGAGGAGAATGGAGAGCAGATCGTCACCCCACAGCTCCATTTCGTTGGAGCCACCATTCACTTCCGCCAGATCACCAATGGTGCGCAGCACGTTCAGAATTACGCCCGGATTCGACTCAGGCTCGTGCAATTTGGGCACCAGAGCCTTGAGGATCGGATTCATGTAGGAGGATATTAGCCTGGGCGTGCTTATCACCAGATGGTCCAGCATCCTAGCACTCTGCTCCTTGTTCCTGCTCATGCCCGAGTACTTGAGGTCTGTTAGCAGCTCAATCATGGTCGTCCGAAGCTTGGGCATCACATATGCCGGGTTCATGGAGGACAATCTGCCAATGGTGACCATTGCCAGTTCACGGATCTCGAAGATCTCATCGTGCAGCGTGATGAACAGCGAGTTCAGCGACTCGGGCTGGGCCAGTTTTGCGTCGAATGTCTCGTCCAGCGAACGAAGGATTCGTATTCGCACATTGCAGTCCATGTCCGTGATCGCCACCATCAGCAGGCGCTCGATCACATGCGAGACGGTGTCGCTGAGCGTCTTGGAGTTCTCCATGCTCTCTGAGGATTGGACTGCCAGCTTGAGGAGCCGCGTGCAGGTTTGCACCGCCTCCAGGCGAATCTCCTGCTGTTCGTGGATGATAAAGTAGTCGGCGCAGCTATGGGAGAAAATGTTAAGAACATATTTTAAGAGCATAATTCTGTAGACCTACCGCTGCACAAAGTCCAGCATGTTCTGCTCCTCAAAGTTGAAGGTACCTAGGGTCTTGAGGGCCAGAACCGTAGTGGCTCCGTCGGCATTCTGCATGATCAGCGAGCCATCAATGGCGATCAAGGGCACGGCGGAGTATGGAATAGCCGCCGGCTTGTTCATCAGCACTTGGGACAGGACACCAATCAGTCCTTCCGTGATGGCCGACTTCAGTTGCGGCACATTCTCGGAAAGCTCTCGCAGGCAAACAGTCAGCGCCGGAGACAGACCCGTGTAGAACATCTGCTCCAAGATCTCCTTGACATCTTCGCTGATCTCAGACTTCACTGCGTGTGCTAGGAGCGTGATGCAGGCAAAGACCGACGGATCCACGGGCACCTTCCTTTTACTGGTCAAATCCTTGGCTGGCAGGGCGAGCTTCACGCTGCTCATGATCCCCGATAGATGTTCCTGTATCGCACTCTGTACGGCCACCGCCATATAGCCGATGGTTACGTAGGCCACCGCACGATCCTTCTCCTTGCCGCGGAGGATGAGCATCAGATGGGATATGCATGTAGGCAGGTATTTTTCCACGAAGACCTCGCGGTTGAAGGCAGCCAGTCGGGGCAGGATCTGCAGCAGGGCCTGTTGCACATACGGCGACTTGGAGGATCGCTGTTCGAGGACATTGTCGCAAATGGTGGTGTAGTGCTCCTGCAGGATCTCATGAGCATAGGCGGACTCCAGGACGTTGTGCTGTGGAAAATAAATATTAATGAATTAATGAACATAATAAATACAAATACAATATAATTGTAAATATAAATAAATAAAAAATTAATTAAAATAAATACATTCTCGTTTGTGGGAATTATGGATCGTTAGACTCACGCTCGCGAACTTCGCCACGCCATTGTGATGCTCCCCCTCGCTCATCTGCGACTGGCTGCTGCCGAGCCGCTCGATGAAGGGCACCTTCAGTCGCGGCACTAGTGTGTTTAGCTGGGAGCCCATGCCCAGGGAGCTGCTAGCCTCGAGGAACTTGTTGTGCTGGGTCTTGGGAAATAGGGTCTTTAGAGCCGTATAGCGGCGCTCCCAGGTGGCGTTTGCGCTGCGAAAAAGCTCATTAAAGACAATAAGGCCGCCATGAATGCGATCGTCACGGGTCACGCCCTTCTGTTCCTTTCCGACGGCTAAGTCCGCACTGAAGCTTCCATTGGCTTCGTCGTAGCAGATCCTGTACCACTGCGGTTCACTCGACTGCTTGGTGCTCTCGCGCTGTGTGGTGACAATTAAGGCCGCCCTCAAAGCCTCTCCTGCGGATTCCCGAATGGCCGGTTTTGGATCGAAGATGGCGTTGAATACAACCTCGAAGAAGGTGAGGATGTGCTGGTAAAAGTACGTGGGCAAGGCAATGGCCAGCTCGCGAAGAATAAAGACAGCGGAGTGGCGGCGATACTGAAAGATTAATTTAATTTATTTAAAGATGTTTGAGATGGTACTAGAGCTTGTACGGAATCCAATACCCACCTCTTGTCTCTCGCCTCCGAGCACCTCAAATGCCTTCTTGATGTCAAAGTCAAAGGAGTCGGCTCCCTTGGAGGTCGGCATATTTGCCAGCTTGACTAGGGAGCGGGCAGCTATCTCCATTACAGACACATCGTTAATCAGCAGGAGGTCCCGCAGGCGGTTCAAGTAGGGCGAAATGCCCTTCCTGGCTGTCAGACTGCCCTCGCAGTTGATGAGGCACTCTGAAAGTGAGAAAACTCCCTTAATCTTGATCTGGCCCACCGGCCTACTCCATCAAGGACTCACTCATGGCAAGGGCGCCGCCCTTCTTCTCGTTGATATCCGCCGCATTCACCATGGTGAAGATGTGGTGATCGAACTCGTCAAAGAACTGCGCCAGCTCCTCCTGGGACATCTCACGCAGCTCCGTCTTCACGTAGAAGAGCAGATCCTGGGTGGCCTTGTTCTGCACATTTCGGTTGCGGGACTTGAGCCCGTTCACGAACTGCTGCACCACCGACGACGTCGACATGGCGGCGCTGCAGTATTTATCCACTCGTCGCGACTAATTAAATGGTCTCTCTCAGTTGCATCAAGGGGGGCAAAGGAGCTGGCAAAGCCGAAGCAGGTGCATCGATGTCTGCGATGTCTGGACTTTGGAGGTTATCTTTTCGGTTGCCCCGGTGGGCTGCGCGCACGTTACACTGGTCGCCCGGAAGGCTCTCTCATAATGACACCTGCGTTGAAACACTAGCACACGGATGCAGTTCGTCAATTGCGGATTAATATAGTTTTTTGGAAATTACAGCCGAATAAAATAACCGTAGAGTGACCGTTGGCGGCCAAAGCCGATATACCAGAGGAACGGTTGCTTGGAATTGCCGCTATCTATCGTCTATCGAGAGTGAGCGACTATCGATATCGATAAGTGATTATCCTTTGGAATAAAATTAAATCAAAATATAAGATAAGATTGAAAAAGTTAATTTTTAAAAATTACATACACAAGTAAGGCACAAAAAATTTAAAAATTAAAATTTAAACTCGTTCCAAATAAAAATGTTGAGATTTCGCTTTTTTTGAATGAAGAATTATTCTTCAGGATTTCCCCACAA
>JAEIIM010015152.1:0-11811 GCA_018874515.1 Drosophila greeni | reverse complement strand
TATTATATTTCTTATTAAGCTTTTGTTTGCTGTTTATCCGCGAATCTCTCGTATTTTGCACTTAAGAATTGCAAGGTCTCCAGATTATTGCTTTTTTCACGAACTGTAACCCACTGTGCGCTTATCAGGGCAACGGATAATTCCAGCATCATTGCGCTCCAGTCTAATTCCATGGACAATGGCCTGAAACGTCTATAAAGTTGCTCATTAAAAATATTTCAATTAGGCCGCACATCGCTATCGGGGGGAGGGAGCGAGCATAGATAACGGCTAAAGGGGTTTCCGGCCCTGATTTACATTCGAAAAGGCCCGTTATATTTTTGGGAGCGCCCCCGTCTATATCGCTCCACATATATATTTACTCACCGAGATATTCCCAAGCGGCCAAAAATAGACACAAATTGTAACGCACTTGAAGTGCACTTTGAAACATCTTGAAGTCCAAATAAAACAGCAGAAAGAACAACAACGCCCGAGTGTGCGTGTGTGCGTGTCCAGGCACGTCAGACATGTGATGCTGCGAGTGGAAGCGAGGGGCGAGAGCCGGGCGGAGGGGCAGGGAGTCGCATTGCACACACAACATGTGAATGCGAGTTCAAGTGCATGCCGTGACACGCAGCACACACACACAGGGACCCTGTGCTGTGCCCGCTGCAAAGTGTTTTTTCCCAGGCGCTATTTATAATACTATGTATTCCATGGCCGATCCCATCTAGCGGCACTATGATTATGACGCTCTACACGATGATGCCTCTGGCAATGATCTGTGCTGCGGATCCATCGAGTGGATTGATACCCTGGGAAAAGTATCTTTAACAATAAATGGGATTGCCTGAGAAAAACAAAGGTGTGACCTTTTTAAAATCTTTGTGGCACTAGATATTGCTACACTGAGATTTGTGACACTAGGCATTATGATACCAAGGACATTGAACGTTAAAAAATGGATTGGCTTTAAAAATATTATTAAATATGGCATTTGAATTATTAATTATAAATTATCTTTTCAACAGCTGAGCAAGGAGGTTGGGTGATGGTGACCACAGGACAGAGTTTAAAAGATGACTTAAAAGAGATCACTACGACCTCTCAGACGGGGATAAGGCATTATCTTCAGAAACAAAATAAATAATACAAATAAAATAATTAAAATAACACTTGTACTCCTCCATAACACTATGCATTATAAATCAAAAATGTATCTGAAAATGTTTCAGTTCAAGTTGCCACGACTTGGGAAGTTAATTTTAATAAAATCTGAAAATTATGGGAAAATTATTAGGACTATCCAAGAATAATAGTGGTTATAAAAATCAGTTAAATAATACAACAAAAATATTTTCTTGACGAATCCATCACTAAGTTGGTTCAGAAGGCAGCATACCCCTGATACCCTGTCATAACAAAATCAGGCGCCAAAACATGCGGTTTCTCGCAGCGGACTGCGCCAGAAAATTCGGCTTGAGATTTGGAAATGGATAGGAAAAAGGACCCGCAGATGGGAGTGGGAATGGGCGGGGAGATGGGAACTCAAATGAGAATGGGATGGCCACATGCGCCGCTGGATGCTGCTGGCTGCTGGCTGGATGCTGCATGTTGCATGTTGCAGTCGGTGCAGCGAAAGTGTTGCAGCTGTGTGAGAGAGTGCGGTCTATTTTTGGGGAGAATGCGCGTCGCGGCGCTGGTGCTGCCACATGTGCTGTTGCGCCGCTAAAAGGCATTGTAATGAGAGCAGAAAATAGAATCGACTCCACTTGAGCAATGTCTCATAAAGCTGCAGTTGGACGCCGATCTGGAGTCCGGAGTCGGAGTCGGAGGCGACGGCAGCAACACATGGGCCCACGAGTTATGTTTTATTTTTATCCACTCGATTTTTGGGCTCTCCAAACAAAACGCTGCTCGTCTCTCCCGACTCCTATAAGATCCGGAGCGGGCGGCCGTCTCGGGACAGTCTTCGGCAGCAGCTCGACACGGTCGGATCTCAAGGAATATATATACACAAATAAGTAGCAGCCACCTCGATGGGCGTCATCTACAAGATACTCAAACAGCAACGCCAGCAGCACCACCGCGGCCAGCACCTCACCATGGACCTCAGCCTGAGCTCGGCCACCCGGTGCAAGGTGCAGGCGGCCATCAAGCAGCGCCAGCAGCATCGGCTGGAGCAGCACCAGGAGCTGGGAAGGGAGCTCGGGCAGCAGCCGGATCACGAGCAGGAGCCAGAGCAGGGCAGGGAGCGGGAAGATCGCATGGAGATGGACCACGAGGAGGACAAGGAGGAGCTGGCCGAGCAGCAGCTCCAGCAGCTCTGCCGTTTCCTGGCCGACAATGCGGCCCGCAAGAAGGTGAGGAGCTATAAATAAATAATTATTAACATAAATAACCTAATCGGAATGTTCTTCCAGCGTCAGCGCTTCAAGCTGCAGTACCAGGAGCTCGACCAGCAGCGGGCGCGGGCGCGGGAGCAGGAGCAGGAGCAGGAGCTGGAGCTGGAGCCCTACTCGCCGCCCCCACACGACATGGCCATGGAGTTCATTGAGCAGCTCCACCAGTCCAGCTCCACCAGTAGCAGTGGTCCTGCCACGGCGCCACGTGATAGCATTCTGCTGAAGATCCGCCACCAGATCTTCGAGAGAAAGCGCCAAAGGCAACGTCAGCTGGCGGAGCTGGTTCAGCAACGTCTGGTGGTCTGGCGACCCTGGTAGGGGATCCCCCAGCAAGGACAGAGAGAGAGAGAGAGAGAGAGATCCGGGAACTGAGACTAGTCTAAGTGTTAGCCGTAAGGACGATTTCGGTATTATTCCTACTGCTGTGTGATCATCGCGCTGCTCTTCCATTTTCCCCAAACCAACTTTTTTTTTCTATGTTAATAATAATTTAGCAATAAAGATTTATTTTTGAAAACATGAAATGCTCTCGTAATGCACTTGAAAGTCCGCGGCTGCATATTCTCAAGCTTTTATTTATGGAACATTGACACCAATGAAAATTGTTTGTTTTGCAGGCTGAATCTAAGAACTGAGATACTTTTAGTTGAATTTTTAACTTCCTATATATTTTCCTAGTAATTTCCTTTATTTTGGATCTCAGTTCCGAAAAACTAGAACGCTTAGGAACAACTTTCGAAAACACAGAAATTCATAATCCCAAAATAATTTCTTTGAGCATCTAAAAAAGTGATTGATGGTTTTTTCCTCTGTATTAATATTTTTAATTTTAAGAAATATTTGTAATTTCACAAAATATTTTAAACATTAAGTTCTTAAATGTAAATTAAATTAGCAAACACTTCAGAAAATGTTCCAAGACTGAGAAAAACATTCTAGTGTTTCAGAGAAAACTTTGGGGACTTCAGAAAAGCATTCTCCTTGAATGTCAATAAGGAAATGTTTAAAATTGAGAAACATGTATTAGAACTTTTCCTACAATTTTGAGCGAGGTGTAATTTTTCAACTTTTTGTTTTGAAATCGCTTTGAATTTTGTGCAAAAGCTCGCTCGTTTCGGTACTTACATATATCCGGAATATTTTCACAATTATTGACACAATTATCAGTTGTGCCAAGGAACATAAGCTAATATTGGAGTGTGTGTAACGCCAAAGGACTTTTTGAAATCGAGCGCATTCCACCTTTGGATTCTCAGATTATTTCTGGCATTGCCTTTCGTTTCACATACCTTCCGAAACGCCCTGAAAATATCTTAAAGTTACATTTCGATATATTTAGGTTTAAAGTCATGCAGATCCTTGGGCTGGCCTTGGGCTAGTGCGCCTCCGCTCTCCGGCGCTCTTACAAAACGGTAAATATAGACTTCCTTGAACAGTTTCGGTTGCTTTGCTTTGTTTAATTCCTAGGTACACACATTTAGTAAAGTTCACTACTAGTGCTGCAAGGGGAACGGGGCTGGGGAGGGGGTTCTGTCCGAGTCGAGTTCGGGACTCTGGCGGGGCAAGGACCTCCCCCTTCTGCTGACAACCAAGGGCGGGGGCAAAGGCTAAACATTAATCCGCTTCGACTACCACGTAAACTTAGACCACGAAGTAAAGCTAGAACTTAGGGCGTAATTATAATTAGTGCGACTACAATTAATTAACTTAACAATTCAATCTCAATTCACGCAACAATTCAATACAGTTTCGTCAGACGAAGGGGCTCAGCAGGATCCAACTGGATCCGTCTCGGCACCGGGATCCCTCTTGCACGCACTTAAATGCTATAATCAATAGATACATATATGCATATATAAATATATTCGCTTAAAGTTATGCCTGTGTATATATAAATACGTCGTTTACATAAATATCATCCACATATATGCCAGTGTGTATAATTATTTCATGTCTGTATATCAGCATCGTCTCGCTCTCTCTCGCTGTGTCAGTGTCGTCTGTCTCTCTCTTTACCTGTCGCTCTATCTTTGTCCCTGTCCCTCTTTCCCTTTATCCCTTAATCCCTCTATCCACTCTCAGCTTCCTTTTCAGCTTCCTTGTCTGTGAAATGTATCTAAAACTAGAGTATACTAGCTCGTTATTTCTTATGGCATGCGATCGATTAACGATTATTCATATCTGTAACTGGATGTGTGTTTAAGTAACTGGGTCAATTGATCGCCGGCTCTAAATTGCCTATCGATAGTAACAATTTGCTGTCCAACACTGATCGGTTCTGTAGCCTTAGTATCCTGATGCTCAAGCCAAATGATTCTATCGCTAATTTAATCGATTATTGCGTTGTATCGATTGCTGGTTTTGCCGTCTCTATTCCAAAACTGTTTGTAACTTTTCTCTGTGGCATGACACTTATTATAGGCTATATTGTAGATAACTTCGATGTCCGCGCGGATGTCGATAGGTGAGTTTTTGTGATCAATAGACTACTCTTTGTAGTACAACGTTTGACATCTACAAAGACATCTTTCAGATGTTCTTTTCCTTGTCAAACTGTCCATTATTTCAATTTGCAAATGTATCTGGATTCTGCGACACTTATCGATAGTTAAAGTGTTGTTATCGCTCGTCTCGTCTAGCGATTGTAAATGCTTTCGATCGATTGACCACATTCTCGTTCACGGATAAGCTAGGACTAATTCATCTTGATTCTAAGACAATTGCATCTTTCTATATCGTTGATGTAGTGTCTCAAGGGTTCATGTTGACAGTCAAACTGCAGCACTACCTCTCGACTATTCACGCCTGGGATTTCATCTCTGTGTTGGCAAGCAAATTTGAGTATCTGAACACCTATCTTAGCCTATCTTGGAGATATTTTCATCTTAAGTACCTATCTGCCTGCGTAACAGTAAGTCTATTAACGGGATTAACCTTTATGGAGCGACACATAACACATACATAGCTATTTGGTTGATATAGACCGATGCTAGTCCCGTCTATCGATTATTAATTCTTGCCACCGATAAAGTATTTGTTTAAGTAAGTTTGGGCCTATTAACACTGCGACACCTATGTTTACGAAGCCATCTTGAAGATCCTTTAGCCTTGAGTAGTGTGCTATTTATGTTACTTTACTTTCGATTATTCATGGTATCGATTCGCTCGACTCTTAAATTTTTCGATTAAGCTTGATTTATCACTAAGCCTAGGCCTAAAAAAAAATTGTATCCATTTACGAGTAGATATATGTTTAAGGAACACACATACATAGACACTTAAATTCGCAATGCGTGGCGCTAGTATTTGGTTATCAATATCGTCATAGATCGGTATCGTTATCGGTATCGTTATCGGTATCGTATATCCTATTTAATGCTGTTGAACACATGAATGCAGCTGCTCTCGCGCGAGAGACCAAAGGACTCACACCTCGGCGCCCAGGGATCGGAGGATGGAGGGGCTACGGGCCGGGGTTTCAGGGTTCAGAGCTCAGTTTCGGAGATTGGATCTCGAGTGGCGGATGGGTGGTGGTGGTGATGGTGGAGGTGCCTGGGCGGTGGCTAAATGCTGCTCGATCGTCCCAGGCCCGAGGTGGTGGTGATGTGGTGCTTGTGCCGGACCCTCTCCCTGGTGTCCACCTTAGCGAAGCACGCCATTGGCAGGCCGGGCGTGGTCCTCGGGGTCTGCGGGGGTGAAAGTCACGGCCGGAATCGCCGGAAGCGGTTGGGGATTAGAAACAGGGCCAGTTCCATGGCCAACGGCAACGGCAACGGCTACAGTTCCGGCGGTCGCCGGCGGACTGGCACTCACCTCGTGCTCGGCCTGGTGGCAGAACTTGCCCTTCAGCCAGGGCCACTTGATGGTGCGGACGAGGGTGTTCCGGAAGTCCTCGCTGAACAGGCAGTAGATGTAGAAGGTCAGCGAGTAGTTGATCAGCTCCAGCAGGTTCGCGCTGGCCCGGAACACCTGGAAGGGGAAGCTCGGGTACACCTCCGAGGCGATCGTCATGTGGAGAATGGCCATGGGCGAGACGCACACGAGGAACAGGATCGAGGTGCTGCCGAGCAGCAGGAACAGTCGTCGCTCCTCGGCGAACTTGCGTGGGTCATCGTCCTTCACATAGCCATTGGAGTGGGCGTGTCCCTGGGCATGACTCTGCCCGTGACCGTGGGCATGACCATGGTTCCGGCTGAGCACCATCTGGCGGCGACGCTCGCAGGTGCGCCGGTAGACCATCATGATGCGCATGTTGAGGCCGCCGATCAGCACGGTGGGCACCAGCTTGAAGATCACCTCCAGCATGATCTTGTAGATGCGGTAGAAGATGGTCTGCTGGTAGATGGTGTTGTCCCGTCGCAAGTACACGTACACGTCGCTGGAGCCCAGGATGCACTTGATCAGCTCGCCGCGGAAGATGCTCGGCAGGTAGACGATCACCGTGGCCAGGCAGGTGAGAAAGACCACAACCCTGTGGATGAGGATAATTCTGGTGAGGCTTCCTCCCAGCTGCGAACTCCACTTACCCTGGCGGTCCCATCACGGGCCTCGCGAACCCCGGGTGGCAGACGGACACGTAGCGCTCGATGGTTAGCACCAGAAGCATCATTACTCCCACGCCTGGACAGGGGAAGACCGAAATACTTTTACCAAGTTTGAGCTTAAAGCTAGACCCCGGTGGGAGTAGCCACTTTGTGGGCGCGCAAGCTCCACCCAGCTTGGGACCCGCTTAGCCGGGAGACTTACCCAAACAGCCGTTGCCCAGATAAAGCTCCAAGTGGGCGGTGTAGAAGGCGGGGCCGAACTCCTCCCATTGTCCTCGATCCTTGTGCACCAGCATGCGGATGCCGAAGGGGATGGCGAACACAATGGCCAGCAGGGCGGCCGTGGAGTAAGCTGTGAGAGAAGAGAAAAGAGCAGGGAGTAAGGTCATGGCACAACAATGGGATTAACTCGGTTGAATCTATAAAAATGTCCTTTATGGGTGACTTTATGGCATAATTATGGCGCCGCTTCCGCTTCCATGCGGCAACAGGAAGTGTCCTCGCACACACACACACACGCGCGCGCCACTAGAGAGTTGCGGGCCAAATGAATGGCTTTGCTTTCCGGTTCCCCTTTTCTTGGCTTCCGCCCTCTTTTTTGATAACTTTCGCTCGTGTGTGTGTGCGTTGTTTATTGATTTATTATTTTGTTTATGAGCATATAATTACATTATTACTAATATCATGTGTGTCCCGGGCCCCGCCAAATTGCTGTGCACACAGCGCTTAATGTTCGCCCTACGACTTCCCCGGATGGCGGATAGCATCCTCTCATAATGATGGGCATCTAATTGGACACGGGGACACACACACAGCGCACACATCAATATAAATGTCAGTTTTGTTTGTGCGCCAAGCCTGACAAGTGTCCTGCCATCCGCCTGGCCCGTTTTTGGGCCATTTCGGCACAAATCGGTTGTCAGCACGGAATTTCTTTTGCGGGCTCAACGGATGACTCGGCCAGTGATTGAGTGGCTCGCACGGGATCCTATATAAATTTATTTAAACCGAATAGGGGTCTAGGATCTCGGATCTCGGTGAATTGCCACCTCCTGGACAATACAGTATTTTCTGTAACTGCACACAACTTTGGTCAACACACTTCCACGTGGCCCACAAAAGGGAAGAAAAGGACACCGCTTTTGGTGGCAATGACCGCCAAATAACAAATGGGCGGCCGCCAGGCGGTTGGCATCGTAAAAAGGCTGCGAGCAGCAAAATATTTTTGTTATTTTAATAAAATGGGCGTTGCTCTGATTTCGGTCATTATTACTCATGCCCGCGGAGGAGGCTCTTCACAACTTTTATTTACTGCCACTTGGGCAGAGCTACAACTGGCACTGGCACTGGCACTGGGACGGGTGATATTTCAGTCAGTCAGTCAGCCAAAGGGTCTCCTTGCTTTGCATTTTCCTGGTTTCCCTTTTGCTCAACTCGACCATTTTCCTTGCCGAAAAAGGGCAATCAATTATGCTAGCATAGCATGCGTATTACATTTGAAGCATTTACATTTTATTTTCACATTTTTCAGGGGCTTCCCCTGGTCCGCATACCCTTTTATGGGGCACTCAAATTCCAGTCAGATCAGCCGCAGCAGCAGGTCGTAAACTTGCCACGTTGTTTGGGGCGATAATTTGGCCCAGTGCCTAGCGGGTTAGCGCTTCTTCTCTGAGTCTGATCTCGGTAATATACGATATATATATTATTAAAAATTGTTGAATTACCTCCTCAGATATAGGCAGAAATTTGAATTAAAATATCTTTGTTCCAGCTCATCCTTATAGCAAAGACAGTTTACAATCCATGAAATAAGATGCGTATAAGGGTATACCCCAGTTCGGTCTTCTGTCCCCCCCATTTTCCTGACAAGTAAAGTGAGTCGCCTGCTGCTGCCTTTTCCGTGTCGCTCCTCTCCTTTTTCGGGGGCTTCCCCCATGAGCGATAGTCAAGGCTAAAAAATTACCAGCAAGTGGCGGCGTTGACAAAGTTGCCAGCCTGCCCGGAGTGGGCAGGAAGCGGAGCTCATTAATCAATTAAAGCGCCATAAAGAAACGGGTGTCTCTAATAGAGTTGACATGCTGTCTAATACAGCAGAAAGTCGTCGTGGGAGGCGGGCTTAAGCGGCGGCTCTGCATAAATTTGCACGGGGTTAAGCGCTCTCGCCTAATGAAATAACTTTCAATGAAGCAGCACAACACGGAACACACAACACACAACACACACCACAGACAACACGACAGAGGGCGCATACATTAGCAGCATTGTGGCAGCTTCAATTTCGCAAGAAATCGTCGAGGTTAATGAATAAATTCTGGGGCACAATGGCTCTCTGGCCTGGCAACGGGGAATACATATGTTCTAAAGCGAAACTCAATTTGGCAATCAGTCAGGAGTCAGGCCCAATTCCCAGGCCCAGCCTATATATCTATCTATATATATAAGGAATGTCCCGGAATGAAGCTGAGGAAATTCAATGTTTTGCGTGGGCGAAGACGTACGAGTGTCTCTGGCCAAATCCAATATAGGTTATCGCAAATCATACCCGCTATTTGGTATTTCTTCACAAAAAATAAAAGGGAACAATACAGTGAAGAGGGTCCTTAAACTCATTAGGCCAGCTTTGAGTTCTCTCTAAATGAATTGACATGGCTTTGCTGCAGCAATTTAATTGTCCCTACTGAAAATGTTTAGAGAGAGGCTTTGTTCTCTTAAATTCTGCTTGAAATTCACATCATAATTAGTTGGAAAATAGTTGCCATTGCATCCTGATTATCAGGATCTTAGAGTTGTCTTTAGTTTCCTGATTATTATATCCTAAAATGCAGTTACTTGTGTTTAATTTTATTGAGTATAGGTTGGTAGCAGATTTAATTAGAGTTTTTTGACGTGTAAGTGGGCTTTAATTACTATCAAAAGTATTAAATCAAGTTCGCAATCGGTTACCAAAAATATGTGTAAGCCAAAATAGTTAAAGCTGACTTTAATAATTTGCGACCCTTGGAGTTTTTTTTTTTATGGCGATGACAGGCCAAAATATTTGTGTGTAGAGTCCCTTTCTGGTGGCCTAAAGAGGACAAAGACGAGGACGAGTACGAGCACAAGGACACTTACCCCGCATGTAGATGTAGGCGGTGCCACGCATATTGCGCCTGGTGAGCACAATCAGGTTGAGCACGTTGCCGATGATGCCCATGGCACAGATGATGGGCAGCAGGAGCCCGTAGCAGTACTCCCTCAGCGACTCCGTTCGCGGATCCTCCACATCCTGCAAATAGGGAGAGGGGAGAGAGCAAAAGTGGGTGAGGGCCGGGCCGAAAGGGGAACAGCTCGTAAATCATCTCCGGCTGGCCTCCTCCTTGGCGCAGATAAAAATTCAATAGTCGACTTGACACTTTTATTTTGTGACTTTTATGCACACACACACAAACACACACACACGCGCGGCGGCGCCTTATTTTTCCATTTTCTATTTTCTATTTTCGCCTTGAGCCAAAGTTGCGAACAAAAGCAGCTTCTGGCTGTCTGTCAGCCAACTTTTAGCTCGGCTCAGGGCTAAATTGCATTTGGGGCTAGTTGAGGTGGCAGCTATTTTTCTCATGTGTGTGTTACAGCGGGGGGTTTGGGGTGGTACTTAGACCCAGAAAGCGGCTAAATAAAATGTAACTATATTTATGTAATTAGGGATTCAAAATCTCTTAAAAATATGCTCAAAACTAGGCTTCAGAAACAGAATTTTGAACCTCACACTGATTATTGCATTCTCTGCCTGTTCTTTCCCTCTAAAATCTGTTTTTAAATCCCGTAAAAATCTCGATTTTATCCTCGTAAGATCATCTTTTGAATTTATACTGTAGCTTAAGCACTCTTCTATTAATGTTACAGCACCTCAAATCTTGGACTTAAAAAGTTGTCAATATTGAAATATATTTTTTAACTTTTATTAACAATTCTGATTGATACTTTCAGTGATAAAAAACCTAAGCAATACCCCCGCTAACATTGTACTCTGCTTTATTTTCTAAAGAAAAATAATGGCTTCGTTTGGCAGCTTAGACTCGGACAACCGAATACGTGCTTTTTTAGGAGGTGGCTGGATTCCTCGGCGACTTTAAAGAGTTAAGTGAACTCGGCAGACCCCCGGTATCTGAGATACGGTCACGGAGCTCCTGCAACCCAGCTTGTTCCTCCGCTGAACGTGCTGTGCCATGAAATGAGCAATTCCCCGCTCCCCGTACTATATATATATATATAAACGTATAGTATGCTCCCCCCGCCGACCTGCTGTTTAACTGAAAACATTTGAGGAAAACATTTCCCGCGGTGCCCGAAAGTAGGCAACAGTTTTCACGCGCAGCAGGTCGCCTGCTACGAAGGCTGAGCTCGCCAAGGAACAGCCAGGAGCAGGAGCTCCAGGCTCCAGCTCGGACCTCCATTTGGATGGAGGATAGAGGATGGAGGATGCAGGATGGAGAGGAATGCACTCACCCGGTAGAAGTCGTCGCGCAGGTCGGTGAAGACGGGCGAGGAGTTGCCTGCCGCGGCCAGGACATCGGTGGTGCTGCTGAGATTGGAGCCCCAGATGAAGGAGCAGTAGGCGGGATCCTCTTCGGTGTTGTAGAGCCTCGTTATCATAGTAGTTGCTTCTGTTTTGCCGCCGCTGTGAAGTGAGTTTAATTTGTGTAAGTAAGTTGGCAAAGCGAATGGCGACTGAAAATAGCCGGGACACGCTTTCGGCCAGGATTCTACACGCAGCACAAAAAAAGAGGTATTAAATGTGACAAACCAAGGAAATAATAAATCAGTTAGGAAAAAAAATATTTAAAAAATACAGATTTCTGGTTATATATACTGAGATCCTACATAAATCATTGGGGGTTTAA
>JAEIIM010015130.1:0-12878 GCA_018874515.1 Drosophila greeni | reverse complement strand
GGTAAATTCAATATGTTCCATTTTACTATTGGTATCTTACCGATAGTTGCATTTTCGTGCGTGAGTGGCAGGTACCGAAAAACGCGCAGCGCCCATCCCTAACGCGAAGAAACACAAGTTGTTGATTTTTCTGGTCGTTTGCATCGTCTTCTTTGGATATTTGGCAAAAGCTTAAGGAACCGAGGAGCTAGCGCCTCAGCACCCAATGCCATACGAAAGCGAACCGCGGGTCCTGGACATGAACCTGGCCTGCTTGGTCTGCCTGACGGAGGAGTCCGGCACCATCTCCGTCTACGGCCAGGACTGGGAGCCGCCGCACATGATCATTCTGGACAAGATCCGGCGCAGCACCGGCCTGCAGCTGGACAGCCGCACCTACGTACAAATGAAGACCTGGCCGGACAAGATCTGCCCGCAGTGTCACATCGAGCTAACGGTGGCCTATCGCTTCCGGGAGAAGTGCTCCACCGTGGAGAAGCTCTTTCAGTCCCCCACGGGCTACGCGCTGGAGGAGCAGCTGAAGCAGCAGCTGGAGCAGCACCACCTGCGGCTGCCTGCCACGCTGAAGATCAAGCGTTTGGAGCTGGAACCTGTTGTGGCGTCCAGCGGCGGCGGCGGTTCGGTGAGGAGTTCGCTGGCCACGGCCACCGAGTCCTCATACTACCAGGATATAGTACAGAAGGAAGACGAGGAGGAGGAGCTTGCTGACGAAGAGTCGGAAGCGGAGGCAGTGCCGTCGACCGCGACTACAACGGCGGGTGCCGTCACCCTGTTGCCGGATGAAGGGATGGTCCTCTCCCTAGAAGATCTCGATGACAGCGATCCCATTAAAATGGGACCAGAAGACATCACAACCTCCGACGACGAGGAGGAGGAGGTGGAGGACAAGCTGCTGGCCCTGGCCCCCTGGGACAACGATCAGACGCCGGAGCATTTGTACGAAATCGAGACACCGATAATGGAAGAAGAGCTGCCTCCGCCGACGCTGATACCACCACCACCGCCACCGCTGCCGCCGCCGGCACCGGCGCCAGCACCTGCCCAGGCAACCAGCAAGCTAAGAAAGCGAACCTATCGCCGCGTTCCGCCAATTGTCAAGCAGGAAAGCAGCAGAGTTGCGAATAGTTCCACTGACCTGGACAAGGACTTTCAGCCGGTAACGGTGGCCAGCTCAAAGCGCCGCCACGCGGAGCGCTCGCCAAAGATCTGCGACGTGTGCGGGAACACGTACAAGTACCAGCACGCCCTCAACGCCCACATGCGGCGCCACAACAACGAGCGGCCGTATCCGTGCGAGGTGTGCCAGAAGGCGTTCATCTCCAATGTGGAGCTGCGCCGTCACATGCGCGTTCACACCGGCCAAAAGCCGTACGGCTGCAAGTTCTGCGATCGCCGCTTCTCGGACTTCGGGAGCAGCAAGAAGCACGAACGGATTCACACCGGCGAGCGGCCGTATGTGTGCGAGGTGTGCCACAAGGGATTCGCCTACGCCCATGTCCTGTCCGTTCATCGGCGCACGCACACCGGCAAGAAGCAGTTCCAGTGCACCAAATGCGACAAGGGATTCACCAAGAAGAGCTACCTGTCGGCGCATATGGAGCAGCATCGTGGCTCCGGGGGGTCTGGTGAGGGGTTGCCAGGCGAAGAGGAGGACGAAGGAATGGGAGCTGGTTTCCATGCTGTCGGCGACCTGCGTCTGTCCGAACGCAAGCCTGACCCTTTCTCCCTGGACTCTGTGGTGCTGGGCGAGCAAAACAAGGTCCTCGAGGAGTGCATTGTCACCAATGACTTTATGTTCAACGAGGAGGACGATGACGACGACGACCGCGAGCCCGATGTGGATGAGAACGAGGAGGCGGAGGCAGCGGAGGATCATCACGAATCGTATCCGCCGCAGCCGGACTTTGATGAGGTCGACTACCGTCAAGGAACCGTCAAGGAGCTGGTGGACGACCTCTGCGAATATCTGATCGACTAGTATTACCCCTTGCACGAGTCTCCCTAAACACTAAACCCTAAAACCAAACCCCGCCCTGTAGCTGTAAGATGTTAGTTGGTTTGCTTAGAAACTTTAAATTTTAAGCTCTACAAATTGTGTAAATAAAGTGAAAAGATATTTGGATAAGAGTCAAGTGAGCTTATGTTTAGATTTAGCTTTAAGGGAATATATCTTGTATAAAATTCCTTTAGAGCTTACTTTTTTTGCTCTAAAGAAATATTCCCTGTGGAATTCCTTGTGTAAAAGGCATCTGCTTAGGAAGGCCTTCATTCCCAGGAGAGCTAGTGGTAAGCCAGGAATTCCTTGTGTAAAAGTCAGCTAGGAATTCCAATACCAGAATTGTAAGCAGCTGTTTCAGTTAGATTTTACCCTCTAAAAGGATTTTAATTCATATTTAATAGTATCTCCTGCCAAAAAGCTTTTGTTTTTTGAATTTATATTAAAACCTGTCGGTATTATCGCTTCAACTATAGCTTTCCCTTGAGATAAGCTCAATTTTCAAGGCCATTATTAGACTCTCACCTTACTGCCAGGCACGTACGGAACCAAGCTTAGCTATAAACGAAAGTTAAGCCAAAAGAATTTCCAAAGAATTGTGTTTCCAAGCAAACTGTGTAAACAAAGCAAGAAGATCTGTTGCTGGCAAGAACGAGGTCTCTCCGGTAGAGGCAGCTTAATGCCACGAAATCGAATTTTTGGCTTCCCCAACTGTGCAAATTGGGGAAAAACAGTGAAGACCCCTTAAGGTAAACCGGAAGCTACGACATATAAATTCTATCTAGTTTATTACAGGCTCGGGTTAGTCAAGTATCGAGTTTAGTTAGTAGTTAGTAGCTCTTTACACACATAAAACTACAGCTGGGGGGCAATTGTTCTAGGGTTATCTATAGTCCATGGTAGCCGGCGACCACTGTGGCCACGTTCTTGAACCGGTTTCGCCGGAGCCCTCCGGCCCGGGGTCAACGATTCGCCCTGCGGCGGCGGTAACCGGAACATTAACATATTCTCTCTCGTATTTTAGTCGGTGTACAAAAAATAGACATGTATATATTAAATATAATTATTAAATTTAGATGGTAGGGGGCGGGGGCGAGGAACTGCATCCAGAGAACTCCACACAAATGGAACAATAAAACTTGACTGTCTGTCTTAGTCCTCGAAGGTGATGCGCCCGGGCCCGTGGTTCTTCATGTAGCGCCTGTAGGCCTTGTAGCGCGGATTCTCCGCCAGCTTCTTCTTCATCTCCTCGTCCTGCTCCGCCTTCCAGGCCACAAAATTGTCGCGCTTCCACAGCTCGAGGTGGAGATACTCCTCGATAAGCTTATCCTCCTGCGCCTCAAACTGATGCTGACCCATGCCCAGGTGCCGGCGTATCAGGTGCAGCTTCTGCTCCCGGCCATAGGGCTGCTTTAGCACCGTGTAGCGCCAGAACCACTGGGCATGCCACACGATGAACGCGAGTATCGTGTACGGGCAGATGATGAGCTGCACCCAGAGGACATCCCAGAGCGTGGGCTTCGCATAGCCGCCCTTGACGTCCATCTTCTCCTCGATCACACGCCGAATGATCCGCTCGAGCTCCTCGCGTTGATCGTTCTTCGACATGCGATTCTTGCCCTTCTTCTGGATCCGCTCCTGGATCTCGTCGCGGGCTATATCCAGCGCCTGATTCCTGTACTTGGGCACCGTGGCGAAGTACTTGATGGCCGAGTCATAGCGCTGCCAGCCGGAATAGTACTGGATGACGGAGACGATGGTCAGTACCACCACAATGACCACGCGCACGTCCACCTTGGGGGCCACGCGGCGACGGTAGTAGCGATAGTAGTGAGCATAGTATGCGTCCGGATTATCCAGCATGTAGTCGTAGTCCGTGCGCGACTCCTCGTCCCGCAGGATCTCGTAGGCGGTGGCCACCAGCTTGAACTGTGTCTCCGCCGCGGCCTTGGCCTCCTCGCCGCGATGCAAGTCCGGATGATAGCGCCTGGCCAGCTGGCGATAGGCCTTGCCTATTTCCGACTTGGAGGACTCCCTGGTGACGCCCAGCACATCGTAGCAGTTCTCCTTGCCGCAGTACAGGCCCTCCAGCAGTCCGAGGGCCAGTGTTGGCAGCAGGGCCAATACCAGGAGCAGTCGCTGCGTCTGCATTATCGCTTTCTCCGCACCACCAAGAAGAGATCGGCTCGGATCGGGGACACGTGGAGCTGTGCTGCCGGGCTGGACGGTGCAGCTAACTGGGCACACAGCTGGCAGCAGCAGCAGCAGCAGCAGCAGTGGTTGTGGCGTCGGGTGCGAGCAACTAGTGGCACTCGCGTTGGCGCTCTTCTCCGTCTCTCCGGCTAAAGTGGCCCCGCTTTCTGGTCAGGTTGAACTTGTCCAGCAGAGCATTAGAGGTGGTACAAATTTGACATCTGTATTAGCGATCGATGTTTGTACTTGAAACTATCGCGATAGTCACGAAACAATCGATGGGCGGCAGCGCAACTCAAGTAATCGATATGCTATAATATCGATAGCGTCATCGATGTTTTTTCAGCTCTACCTACTACACGAAAATATTTTTTTTGACCAAATCGTGCATGTTTTCGCTACTTAAACCTAAAATTCGCCGTGTTCGTAGTCCCATAGTGGGACGCTCGTCCGCCCCGTCCCACGTAACGCATCGCTTGCAGCGCATAGCGTTCCCACTTGTCTGTTTGTTATGAATATATCGAAGGTGACAACATCGCTTGGTGCCGCCGCCGAAAAGGCGAAACCCGAACGTGTGGCCTCTGCAGCGGCGGCGGTGGCCGCCTTCACAGCGGTCAGCATCCAAAAGCGCGGCGGCGGTGCCGACGATCCTGCGGAGGATTCCACGCGCAAGAAGGCCAAGACGGAGCTATTGCTCGGTACACCCACCACAGCGCCCAGTTTGCCCGCCAAAGCGGTGGCCGCGCCGCCGTCGCAGCAGCTCTTGTACCAGCGTGCGGGCCAGCAGGTGAAGGCCCAGCAGGTCCAGGTCCAAGCCCAGCCCCAAAAAATAGCGCTCGACACGACGCAGGACGCGCAGGCGGCGACAGGTGGCCAGGTGGAGGATGGCGCCTGGGATGCACGCGACCAGCAGCAGCAGCAGCAGATAATAGTGTGCAACTTTGGCTCTGGCGCCGAGATGAGCACAATTAAGGCCACGACGGAGGATGCCGCCGATAAACCAAGTAAGTTTTGCTCTCTCCTGAATATTAATACCACATTAAACCCTCTAAAAACTCATCCTTTACAGCCTACGCCAGCTTTACCAAAAAGGAGACCGCCTCGTCGTCGTCCTCCTCCTCCTCATCCACCGCCTCCATCATCTCAATCGAGCCCAGTGGCTCTGGACTGGATCACCCGGAGGATCCCGTCAAGGCGGAGGATCTCGACTATGTGCTAATGCCAGCAGGAGGCGGGGACAATGCAGTGGGGGTGGCCGTGGCCCCCGCCTCGGGCACAACAGTAACTGCTGTTAGCAATGCAGCCCCAACGGGAGCAGGAACCACCTCTACTATCATCCTAAACACCAGCAGCAACAACAACAATGGAGCCACAGGTGGCGGCACTGGAGGAGGAGCCACTACACCCGCCGCCACCACCACCACCATACTCACCCAGAAACCCGGCCAGAGCAACTACAACATATTCAACACAACGGTCACCGGCAGCCAGACGGGGCAGCCCACAACAACGACGACGCTGCTGAACCGCGTGAACCTGCACAACAAGATGAAGACCACCCAGCTGGTGGTCAACGCCAAGAAGCTGTCGGAGGTGACGCAGACCACGGCCAAGGTGTCAATTGGCAACAAGACCATATCGGTGCCGTTGCTCAAGCCGCTGATGAGCGGTGGGGCGGCCACTGCCGGAGGAGCGACAATTGTGGAGAGCAAGCAGCTGCTGCAGACGGGCGGCGGTGGTCAGGTGACCACTGTGGTGAGTGCCTCTCCGCAGCAGCAGGGTCACCCACACGTGCATCCCCATGCGCACCCTCATCAGCATCACAATTTCACCAAACTGATCAAGCGCGTGCCCAAGAATAGCGGCGGCACCATTGTCTCCTTTTCCGGCCTGCAAATCAAACCCGCCACCAAAATTGTGGCCGCCAAGGTGGTCAACAAGAAGATGGCTTTGCCGCTGCAACTGCAGCATCAGCACCAGCAGCAGCAGCAGCAGCAGACGCACCAGTTGCAGGTGACCAGCGGGGGAGGAGGTCTAACCCCGGCCACCGGCAGCATAGTGACCATTACCACCACAAATCCCAGCCAGACGTATGCAATGGTGCAGGAGGCAACGGCCACGGCCTCTGCTTCGTCCGTGGCAGGAGCTTCCTCCGCAGAGGACGAAGCCCAAACTCCCCGCAAGATAACCGCTTACAGCGAGAATATCCAAAAGATTCTCAACAAGAGCAAGTCGCAGGAGACGCAGGAGGAGTTTGCCAACATCAACAGCGTGGTGATCAAGCCGCTGGACAAGAACTCACTTACGCCCAGCTTTAACATCTTCAAGCAGCAGCAGCAGCAGCAGGCGGCGACTCAAAGCCAGACACCCGTAACAGTGACCATGACCAGTGCCTCGGAACTCGGAGCCGCCACCTCCTCCACCGTCTCCGTGTCCGCAGGCACCATATGCATCAACAGTCCGGTGATGGGCTCGCGACCCATTCTCTCCATTCAGAACAAAAACATATCTTTGGTGCTCTCCAAGACGACAATGGCCCAGCAAAAGCACAAGATGATCACGACCACCACAGGTCAGTCGGCGCTGCAGATGCATCATGCTCTCGTTCAGGATGTGAGTGGGGACAAGGCGGGACCAGGAGGAGGATCAGGAACTGTTTCTGCTGCAGCTGCAGCTTCTCCTGCTCCCTCTGCCGCTCCCATGCAGCTTAAGCTAACAACGCTGGCCAACAATGCTGCGGCCGCCAAGCTCAGCGTTAGCCTGGCCACCGAGACAGGCGGAGCCAAGCTGGAGGAGCTGGTGGGTGCTGAACCCAAGGTCAAACTGGTCAAGCAGGAGGCAGTGGTAAAGGATGCAACGCCCAGCGAACAGGAACGCAGCGAGGACATCATAACCCCAGAGAAGCAGCAGCGCCTGACGCCCAACAATCAGACGCAGACTCAAGCTCAGACTCAAACTCAGGCTGTTGTGGCTCCCACACCCACTCCTGCACCTCCTCCCGTCGCAAGTAATCCTCCTGCAGTTGCCACAACAGCAAACAACCAGCGCTCGGGAGCGGATGACTCAAACAATGCCCTGCTCAAGCAGCTGCTCCAAAACAGCAGCAGCAGTCACAGTCTCAACCAGATAAGCCTCCCCTCCGCCCATGTGGCTGGCGCCAGCTCCACCTCGGCTCCTCTTTCGGCCAGGAAGGTGATCAATGTGCAGGCGCCTTGCATGGGAATGCCTTGCAGTCTGGAGGATCAGCTGGCACGTCCCTCGAGACCGCCAGTGCCCACGGCCACGCCAGGGAGTGGCATCAGCAGCAGCACCGTGGCACCACCCACAACCACGAGCACCACTGGAGGAGCAGGAGCAGGAGCTGTCCAGCCGGTGGCCACGGCTGCCTCGGTCTCTGCGGTTGTGATTTCTAATGCCAGTGGAAGTGGGACAAGCAGCGGAGGTGAAGTCAAGTTGGAGCAGAAAAACGAACAGCCGCAGGCGGTGGTGGTGGCCACCATTCAGAGTCAGAACCATGTGGCACAGACGCAGCTCAAGGCGCCCCAGCAGCAGCAGCAGCAACAGTTGCAGCAACAGCAACAGCAGCAGCAGCAGCAGCAACAGTTGCAGCAGCAGCAGCAGTTGCAGCAACAGCAGACGCAGCAGCAACAGTTGCAACAGCAGCAACAGTTGCAACAGCAGCATCCTCAGCAGCAACAACAGTTGCAGCAGTTGCAGTTGCAGCCACCGCCGCCTCCGGTCAAGCAGACCGTTCAGATTGTGTCCAAGGAAACCTCCTTCATCTCCGGGCCCGTGACAACCAACAAGCTGGTGGCCACGGACAATGCCAGCAAGCCCGCAGAGCAGCTGCTGGCGCCACCGCCCTACGAGCTGGCTACTGCTCCTGTTTCCAACGTCACCATCTCCATATCCACCAAGCAGCCTTCGACCAAGGTGGAGCTGCAGCAGATGAAGTCCAAGGTGGTGCCCATGGAGCAGGGCGAGGCAGAGACGCTGCCAGCGGAGCAAGCAGAGCAGCTGCCGCATCAGGAACAGAGCGCAGGAGGAGCTATTATGGCGACGGCCGCAGGAGGAGCTTTGGTAACAGCAGCCTGGACCAACAGCAGCAATCATTTGGAGGCAGCCAGCACCGCCACCACTAAAATGCCCTTCAAGCCCGGCGAGGCGCAGAAACGGAAGCTGCCCATGCATCCGCAGCTGGACGAGAAGCAGCTGCAGCTTCAGCAGCAGCAGCAGCAGCAGGTGGAGCTGAACTCAACCCCCACAACGGAAAAGGTGCAACTGGTGAGCTATGTGAAGAAATCAACTGGAGGAGGAGCAGGTTCCGCCGAGCAGCTGCAGCAGCAACTACAACAGCCCGTGCAGAGTCAGGGCCAGGTGCAGATGCAGGCCCAGATGCAGGCTGCCATGCAGGGACAGCTGGCGGGGCAGATGCCGGGACAGATTCAGGGACACATGCAGCTGCAAGTGCAGCAGCATCAGCTACAGGTGGCCGTGCATCCACAGCAGCAGCAGCAGCAACAGCAGCTTCATCCTCAACAGCAGCAGCTCCAGCAACAGCAGCAGCATCCCCAGCAGCAACAGCTTCAGCAGCAGCAGCAGTTGCAACAGCAGCAACTTCATCCTCAGCAGCAGCAGCAACTCCAGCAACATCCTCAGCAACAGCAGCATCCCCAGCAGCAGCAGCTCCAGTTGCAGCATCAGAACCAGCACCCCAACCAACTCCAACCCGGCACAGTTTCCGTACCCATCCCGACGGGTGTGGAGCCCAAGCCGGGGGATCAACGAAAGCGCCGCAAACGGGAAGTGCAGAAGCCGCGTCGCACGAATCTGAACTCCGGACAGGCAGCTGGACAACTCAAGGATCTAACTGGCACCCTGCCAGCCGGTGCCATGGTTCAGCTGGCAGGCATGCCACCAGGCACACAGTACATCCAAGGCGGAGCTGCGGGCACAGGTCATGTGATCTCTGGCGGCGTCACAATTGGCAGCGGCGCTGGTGGTTCGGGAGCAGGAGCCAGTGCCGCTGCCTCGCCCATGCTCAAGAAGCGAGTGCGCAAGTTCTCCAAAGTGGAAGAGGATCACGATGCATTTACCGAGAAGCTGTTGACGCACATACGCCAAATGCAACCGCTGCAGGTCCTGGAACCGCATCTCAATCGGAATTTTCACTTTCTGGTGGGCAGCAATGAGGCGGTAGCCAGTGGCGGGGGTTCACCCAGCGCCGGAGCAACGGGAACAGCGGCCTCATCATCATCCTCATCCTCATCCTCATCCTCGGCTGGCGGCAAACTGAAGAGCGCAAATCTTAACAATCGAGGCTGGCCGCTGGGCCGACACCTGGAGGGTCTGGAGGATTGCGATGGCGCTATCCTAGGACGCTATGGAAGGGTGTGCCTGCCTGGCATCCCTTCTTTGTACGACAGCGAACGTTTTGGCGGAAGTGGAGGCCTGGTGGGTGGATCTTCAAGCGCTATCCGATCACCCTCACCATCGCCACTGTGCACGGATTTGGAGAAAACCCTCCCAATGTCCAGCATACAGAATGACTTCTATGATCAGGAGTTCTCCACGCATATCGAGAGGAATCCCCGCGAGCGCCTGCAGCGACACATTGGCGCCGTGAGGGATTGCAATCTGGAGACCATTGAGCTGGTGGAAGGCGAAGCGGTGGCTGCTTGGGCAGCTCTGCCGCGACTCAGTCGCTATCCGGGTTTGATCATCCTGAATGGGAATAGTAGGTGTCATGGACGCATGTCACCGGTGGCTTTGCCGGAGGATCCTTTAACCATGCGGGTGCCTGTCTCACCGCTGCTGCGTTCCTGTGGCGAGGAGCTGCGCAAGGCCCAGCAATTGGAGCTGGGCAACAACAATAACAACAACAACAATAACTATCAGCAGAAAAACCAGAATGTGATACTCGCTTTGCCCGCCTCCTCCACGGAGAATATAGCCGGCGTGCTGCGGGATCTGGCCAATCTGCTGCATTTGACGCCTGCCCTCACCTGCAAGATTATTGAGGATAAAATGGGTGATAAGTTGGGGGAGGACACGAACATGGAGCAGTCACAGTCGCAGTCACAGTTGCAGTCACAGGATTCGGAGCAGGAGAAGCTTAAACTTGACTTCAAGCAGCCGCTGAATGTGAGCCATGGACACCTGCGCAAGATTCTCAATGGACGCCGCAAGTTGTGCCGCAGCTGTGGCAATGTCGTACATGCCACGGGGTTGCGTGTGCCGCGACACAGTGTCCCACCGCTGGAGGAGCAACTGCCGCGTTTGGCCCAACTAATGGCCATGCTGCCACGCAAGTCACCGCCTCCGCCTTTCGCTTACTTCTGCGATCGTTCCTGCTTTGCGCGTTTCAAGTGGCAAGGCGGCAAGGAGGGTCAGGCGGCGGAGGCAGCCAGTTTGTTGCTGCAACCAGCGGGTGGCAATAATGTAACCTCTGCAAGGGATTCACCCAACAGCAACACCTCTGTACCTCCCATAACCGAAACAGTGGTCAAGCAGGAGCCGGAGGATGAGTCAGAGTTGAAGCAGGGAGTGGCTAGCAACCTGCCAGCCCAACGCAAGTGCATTGTCAAGTGTTTCAGTGCGGATTGCTTTGCTTCGGACACCACATCCATCAAGCTGGAGTTTGAAGGGGGAGCAGGAACGGGCAAGGAAGCGGCAGTAACCAACAACACCGTGTGGGAAACGGAGGCTAGTGGACAGCTGCAGCAGCAGCAGCAGCAGCTGGAGGACACCAGGCAGTGTGTGTTCTGCAATCAGCGGGGCGATGGCAAGGCGGATGGACCCTCGCGATTGCTTAACTTTGATGTGGATAAATGGGTGAGCACTTCTTTGACTTGCTTCCTTATCCCAGAAACTAATCCTTTCCTCCCTTAGGTCCACCTCAACTGCGCTTTGTGGAGCAATGGCGTCTATGAAACCGTGTCCGGTGCCTTGATGAACTTTCAAACAGCTTTGCAATCGGGTTTGAATCAGGCCTGCAGCGCTTGCCACCAATTAGGAGCCACCATCAAGTGCTTCAAGTCGCGCTGCAATAGCTTGTATCACCTGCCCTGCGCCATACGCGAGGAGTGTGTGTTCTACAAGAACAAATCCGTCCACTGTAGTGCCCATGGTCATGCTCACTCGGGTTTGGTTGCGGGAGCAGGCTCTGGAGCAGGTTCCAGCTCCTCGACAGGCGTAACAGCTGCAGCAGCGGGCACAGAAAACGAACTCAGCTCTTTGGTGGTGCATCGGCGAGTGTTTGTGGATCGCGATGAGAACCGTCAGGTGGCCACTGTTATGCACTATTCGGAGCTAAGCAATTTGCTGCGCGTGGGCAACATGACGTTCTTGAATGTAGGTCAGCTGCTGCCGCATCAGCTGGAGGCCTTTCACACGCCGCACTACATTTATCCCATTGGTTATAAGGTGGTAAGTAGAGCGAAGCTTCCTGCACTACTAGAGGAACTCTATTACATATATTCCCTTCCACAGAGTCGCTATTACTGGTGCGTGCGACGACCCAATCGTCGCTGTCGCTACATTTGCAGCATTGCCGAGGCTGGCTGCAAGCCTGAATTCCGCATTGTGGTTCAGGATGCTGGGGACAAGGAGCCAGAGTGTGAATTCCGCGACAGCTCACCTTCGGCGGTGTGGCAGCAAATCCTGCAACCCATCACCCGGCTGCGCAAGGTGCACAAATGGCTGCAACTCTTTCCGCAGCACATCAGCGGCGAGGATCTCTTCGGGCTCACAGAGCCCACCATTGTCAGGATACTGGAGAGTCTGCCGGGCATTGAGACGCTCACCGATTATCGCTTCAAGTATGGACGTAATCCGTTGCTGGAATTCCCGCTGGCCATTAATCCTTCGGGAGCTGCACGAACCGAACCCAAGCAGAGGCAGCTGCTCGTCTGGCGAAAGCCGCACACGCAGCGAACGGCGGGTAGCTGCAGCACCCAGCGAATGGCCAATTCAGCGGCCATTGCCGGCGAGGTGGCGTGTCCCTACAGCAAACAGTTTGTACACTCGAAGAGCTCGCAGTACAAGAAGATGAAGCAGGAGTGGCGCAACAATGTGTACCTGGCCAGGTGAGATTATTGAGAGTGTGCTTTAAGGACATAATTCTTAGATTCATCTCTCTTCTCTTGCAGATCCAAAATCCAGGGTCTGGGTCTGTATGCCGCCCGGGACATTGAGAAGCACACAATGATCATTGAGTACATTGGCGAGGTCATTCGCACGGAGGTGTCCGAGATACGCGAGAAGCAATATGAGTCAAAGGTAGAGTGTTGTCTGCTTGAATTTAATCCTCATTAACTTATCTCTTATACCTTCCTTTAGAACCGCGGCATCTACATGTTCCGGCTGGACGAGGATCGCGTGGTGGATGCCACCTTGAGCGGCGGTTTGGCACGGTATATCAACCATTCGTGCAATCCCAACTGTGTGACGGAGATCGTGGAGGTGGATCGCGATGTGCGCATCATTATATTCGCCAAGCGGAAGATCTATCGCGGCGAGGAGGTGAGTTTTAAGCGAAAACGGAAATATAAATCGATCTTTAAACGTTGCGATATATAAAAGTGAGATTAATAGATATTCTGCTTGATGTATCGGTCTAAAATAATCGGAAAAGTAGTAATATAATAACTTAAATACTATTTCTTTGGGTATTTTGCTAATTATATCC